>CM060948.1:25379963-25687314 GCA_030765055.1 Mantis religiosa
TTCCACATTTTCTGATGTAATATCAGAAGCCCGCACTCGTCCTACACTAGCTAATTGATTTGCAACATTACTAGTTGAAGCCATGATTAGCACTGAGAAAACTATTTCAACTGTGATTTAGCTAAAGAAATTGCTTGGAACTCTGATGCAATCTAAATTACAATGTCAACTGAGCGAAGAAAGAAGTTACGTCAGCTAACATAAACTTCCGTTGTGCAATTAGAGGGATGCTGACGGAGTTTCCTTCCAGGGTGTATAACGCAATATAAACAGTTATTATTACGTGTTAGCATGAACTGAAACCTAGAAACCTTGAACCCAACACTTCGTTTATTCAGCTGATATACACATATAGCTTGTAAAACAAAAGTACTCAGAATTAGGCGCGTTCGACGCAAAGAATGGCTTTCTTTACGTGATACAAATTAATGAAATTTCATCGCTTTATTAATATAGTCTCTATTTTAATGATACCGCAGATGCATACAGCTTTTAATGGGCTTTTAACCAGTTTTTGTTTCCCTGAAATAACTTAGAAAATACGGAAGATACGAATATTTATTTATGAAGACTTTTTGCAGCATTTAACAATTTAAATGTCTTGTTCTGTTTATTGGGTATCCGTTCCCGGCCGTGCAGGGTTTAAATGGCCATCGGCGAAGCGGTTAATATGGATACATATGCTACGTTTAGTAGTGCCAGTGTACACCTTGCCGCAGCTGCAGAGAATACGGTAGATCCCTTTTGTGGCCAGAGGGTCACGTGTGTCCTTGACTGAACGGAGATGATCTTTCAACTTTCTGACTAGACTACGGCCAATAAGCCTGGAAACTTTTACATATTACTGGATTGATGCTGGCCGTGAAAGCCTAAGTTGTTACATAGATATGCCAGGTTTCACATTTATTAGTAAATGAATAAAGAGAAGGAAGGGAAAGGGAAGAATGTTGGGAGACTTGGGGACATTTATAAGAAATTACATGATAAGCAAAATTAAAGTGAGAAACTGTAAGACAGATGGGGTGATGTTGTTTGTAAAGGAATAATGTATAACCCTCCAAAAAGTTCTGATTTTTACAATCCCCTTCTCCTCCGGGAAGGGGAAAAGATGGAGGAGATTAAGAGTGAATTGTACTGTTACAATGTACTGTTATGCCTGTTGCATGGCAACATTGTCCTTTTTACAGACCTCAGTATCCCAACATGTCAAGGTGTGCATATTGCAGTGAATGAATGTATTTTACTGAGCTATTTTGTGCTCTTTTTCCGTGTTTGATAGGTGAAGTTGCATTCATTGGTGTAGTACATATTACATAGCTACCATGCTGCCCTTAAAACCAAAATTGGGGAGTGGTTCAGTGCCTTCATTTGAGAGAAAGGCAACCTGACTTGATTCAAATAAAACTAAAGTCTCACGCAGCCCCTCATGGCATTCTTTCATTGTGTTACCTCTATGCATGTCAAAATTTGTGGTTTATAAACTGTTTCTTACATATATACAAATATAACAATTTGTAACTTAAAACTTCACTTCTCTTATAAGAAATGATGATAATTTTCTTATAAATTGTCCGGGATCGCGATTTCATGTAAAACTTTTACACATCTTCAGCCGGAAACAACAAAGCTGTTGCCATCTTTATGAATGCTAGATGTTGATACGTTCTTGTTATTATGTTCAGTGCCTGATGAACTCTGAAAGGAATGCGTTCACTACAGACATACACAAGTATAGACAAGGTGACGTAATGATATACGAGTCGCGCGCAGATAGAAACGCTGGGAAGATAACATGCAGCCTACTTATTACACAAGCGGCAGCCCACTGTGAAGCTTGCGACACTGGATATGAATATTGTTTTTTCAAAGCTTCTTCATCACATTTATTTATAACCCTACTTATAATTTCATGCCCTTCCGAATGCACAACCTTAAATTTCTTAAGATCTTCAGACATGGTGAGAAGATTAGTAAATCTTACCGCACTGAACTAGTTCTGCATCTTGCTACGCAAGTAGGCTACGTGACTTTCTGCAGGTGATTGCTGAATGTTTACTGTATTGCTCACTCGCTGCATAACCGGACAACGGTTCCCTTCTCCTCCACACCTCATCCTGCGGAGGTCACGAGTCCAGAACACATCTATAGTACTACCAAAATCTGAAAATAAAACAAATTTAAAAACAGAATTGACTGCCGGTATTTCAAAATTCATTACGCAATGTTTGTTTTTTAAAATAAATATCTTTTCCCAAACCATTAAATCTATCGGACCATTTAATTGTTTTAATAATTTAACTTCTGGATTTATTTCATGGTTAAATGACCAAAAATGATCCACTACGGCTGATTTATCAGTCTGTTTATACTTAATGGTACAAAAATGTTCTTTTGTTGTGGTTTCTAAATTACGTTTTGTCTTTCCAATATAAACTTTATCACAATCGAAACAATTAAACTGATAAATACCAGATTTTTTATTATTAGGAATTTTATCTTTTTTTAGAGAAATGCAATAAATTTTAACTACTATATTTTTTTTTGAGGAACTAAAGTTAAACCAAACTCTTTAAAAAATGTTTGAAAATGTTTATTAACCCAAGGATGGTAAGTAAATTTTTTAAAATTATAATCGTCTTTTATTTTTCATTAATAGTTTTTTGATATTTAAATTTTTCAATTTTTTTATTTATAAAGTCTATATTAAAACCATTAATTAAAGCAGTATTAATATGTTTATATTTTTTATTAAATTCATCTTTATTCAGGGGTATATTTATTAATCTATAAATCAAACTATTGAAAACAACAAATTTATGTGAAAAAGGGTTAAAACTTATTTTTTTTATGTAATTATCAATATGAGTAGACTTCCTATAAATACCAAAGTTTAATTTATTTTTTCTTATTATCTTTAGATCTAGAAAAGTAGGAAATCTATTACTTTCAGTTTCTAATGTAAATTTTATAGCTTTATCTTGCAAATTTAGTAATTTTATAGCATGCTTTATGAGTTTATCATGAACAATTGCAAAAATATCATCAACATATCTATACCAAACTTTAAAAATTAAAGCGAATGCTTTAGTGACTTGCATTTCGAAAATTTCCTACATGTTATTTCTTCACCTTACTTGAAAGGACAATATAAATTGTATCAATTTAGCAGCATTAGTATTTACAAGGAAAGGGTCTAGTGTTTGTAGAGTTCTGATGACCTTCCTTGATTATAGTCAAACAAGTTACGGTGGACCGAAATACAGAGTACATTGCATGATAAGAGATTCAAATTTTCCTTCTAAACTCATCTTATTCTTGTGAAATCGCAAAGCCTTTAGCTTTAGATAGGATTCAGTGTTGTTTTAAGTTTTCTTATCCATAATCCTTTACACTACAAATGAGTAATATTTCATTGTAATATTTGTTATTTTTGCTAATAATTAAAATTTGGGAAAGTTGAGTGCATCTAGTGTTCTGTATGTGTGCAGGTAGAGCGTCAAATTCATATGCAAAACCAAATGCGTGAAAGGATGATGGCAATGCAGTTAGCCAGAGCAAGAGAACTTTTATACTGGTTTGGTTCCTTTTATGTTCTTGCAGCATTAGGAATGATTGCTGGGTGAGTAAAATAATGCTAATTATTGATCCTAATGTATAGGTTTGTCAACTATGCCATATTGGATCCAAATCCCAGGTATCATATTTTGTAGTATTAATCTCACATATATAAGACTTGAAGCTTTTGCAGCGAGCGTTATTGATTAAGACTTCACGGGTGATCAGCCACGTCAAATTTAAAAAGATCGAGCATTTGGCCATTTTACACTCTATGGCCAAAAGCTCAATCTTCTTAAATTTGACATGGCTGATCACCCGTGAAGCCTTAATCAATCTCACATATCTTACTTGGATTATTAGTACTACTATTTTTTTAAGTTAACATGTTCTATGACAAAGAGTGTAGTTAGTAAATACTATTGAGCTTGGTTGCAAATTTAGACCATAACTCTAGTCAGTATATAGCTTGGGATGGCCCTTGCTTGAAGATTAGTGCTTCAGTTCAAACAGCTTCGAAATTCAGTTCAAACAACTTTGAAACCTTCAGTGTCAGATATTATATCTCAGGAAGGCAATTATTAGAAAAAGGTTTTCAGTGTTATAAGAAAGAAAGAAAGAAAGAAATGCGTATAAATAGCTGGATTAGTTTACTTATGCCCGCCCGATTTCACCAACAGATGTTAAGACTTAACATGGGTTTAACAAAGGTTATAACAAAAATTGCATTTCACCAATAAGTGTTAGCTTAACACTCGTGTTAAATCTCTTGTTAAACTAACAAGTCAACTTTCTAATGTTAAGTCCTTAACAAATGTAAATAGTCAAGATGGCGGGCATGAACGCAGCTGTTGTTGTCTATTTGCTATATTTAAGACCGTGTAAATGGCATTTGTAATAGAGTATGGCCTATGAGGAGAAATGATTTTGAGGAGCAATCAGAAGAAAATTTTCTACAGAGGTATAGACTGTCGAAAGAAGTTGCTATGAAGGTTACTGCGCAAGTACAAGAGAGGTTAGAACATGCATTGAAAGGAATATGCCGATCTCACCTTTTGCTTCAAGTATTAATAACTTTGGGATTTTATAATTCACTGAATTATGTGCATAATACACTGTCCACCTCCTGTCTTGAAACGTTCAAGTCACTCGTCACTTGTCATTTGCTCCTCGTTTTAAATTTGCGTAATACCGAGTTAGAACATGCATCGAAAGGAATATGCCGATCTGGACTTTGCTTCAAGTATTAATAACTTTGCGATTTTTAATTCATTGAATTATGTGGATAATACACTGTCTACCACCCGTCTTGAAACGTTTAAGGCACTTGTCCTTCGCTCCTCATTTTAAATTTACGTAATACTGAGTTAGAACATGTATTGCTTCAAGTATTAAAACTTTACGATTTTATATTTCACTGAATTATGTGGATAATACACTGTCCACCTTCCATCTTGAAACGTTCAAGTCACTCATCACTTGTACTTCTTCCCACCTCGTTTTAAATTTACGTAATACTGAAAAAGATGTTTCGTGTTTCTAGTAATGACACATACATTTGAATTAAATTCGTTTCCAATTTTTTTTCCCATGTGGCATCTTTCTCTTTTACATTCACCACATCTGTCCTATTTTCCACGATATCCTTATAGTTCATCATCAATTCAATTAACAATTCTTTCTCGATCGATGAGAAATTTGTTTCACAGCTTTTGTTTATGATTTTGTTTATCTGCATTTTCTTAGCTGTGTGCAGACAAAAATGAAAACAAAAGCGCATCGGAGTACGTTCAGAAAATAATAAGACTCATCCTTAGCCTTCTATAGCTGTAATATTTACAAGTTTCTTGGCATTAACACGTGTTTAACATTTTCAGAAAACAGGTTGGTGAAATGCAAGAAATTTAACAGCTTGTTAGTGCTGTTACTATTGTTACGCTACATTTGTTAATGCCGATTTTAACATCTGTTGGTGAAATCGGGCATTAGTGTGCAAAAATCAAATGAGCAATACGTCAACTGGGACATGTCAAAGCAGAGTGCATTTAGCAGCAACTGACGTTTTCAATTCTTACAGTGGGTCAGGAGTGGGATCTAAAAGCTGAAAAGAAGAAAATGCTTAAAAGTTGTGGCCAAGATGGAGAAGAGGCAGAAAGAAATAGAATAACGAATGGAGAACATGGAGACTGAAATAAAATCTAAAATGGAGAAGATAGAGATCAAAATATAATCTGGAATTGAGAATATGACACCAGAAATGGAAACTGGGATGGAGAAAATGGCAGAAAGAAACCAGAATGAAAGAACATTTTCGTAACATTAAGTATAAACAAACTGATAAATCGGCTGTAGCAGATCATTTTTGGTCATTTAACCATGAAATAAATCCTGAAGTTAAATTATTAAAACAATTAAATGTCCCGATAGATATAATGGTTTGGGAAAAGATATTTATTTTAAAAAATAAACATTGCGTAATGAATTTTTAAATACCAGCACTTGATTCTGTTCTTAAGTTTGTTTCGTTTTCAGATTTTGGTAATACTGAAAAGACATAACATAGTAACTTCCTTAATGACAAATTTGTTTTTCTCCTGTGGTTTTCTTTGACTGACGACGCAAACAAGGGTTCGTGAAATCAATTTCAACTTTCTAATAAGAAAAATTGACATCATTTTTCTTAAGATAAGTGAAGTTTCTTGTTACAAATATTATATTTGTATAATGTACAAAGCTTTTATCCAAGTCTAAACAAGAAAATATCTCTAGTACATAGTCTTATGTGTCCATTTTCTTATATTTCCTCTCTCTTCCCCTTTAATACTGTCTGTATTGCCAGAAGGTATGTTTGAGGCCTTTCTGTCATAACATTATCTATTGCTTCTAGATTGGTACCGGTCACTTTATAGCATCCAGTGTCTTTTTTTGTGCAAGTAACTGATCCTGTATCTTGGAAATGTGGGATGCACCTATTGGTTTTAAAAGACATAAGGATACCAACATTAATAGACAGTTTAATTAAGCAAGAGAATGACAAAAAATTTATATTGTATACTGATAAAAGTAAGATGTTTATGTTGCAAACAAAACTGTCAATTTGACAACAGTATGCTCTGAGGGACTTGTCTGAGTGCTGGATAGCTTTGCATAAACTCCTCTATGCAGCGGTTAAACTATATTTACATGTTGCACCAATTTTAATGCCGGTACGAAAGTAACATTCAACCATGAAGACACAGTGGTCCCTTTGTCAAAATTCCTAGTTTCTAGAAGACTAACCGAGGATGCTATAAAGTTGCTAAACCTACAAGAAAAATCCATAGTTTTCACCATTGAAGTAGAGCAGGATGAATGGCTACCTTTTCTAGATTTGAAAATCATAACACCAACAGGATTACAATTTGGAATATACAGAAAAGCAATACATGTTGACAATTACATTAAATGCAACCCATTTAACCCAGTACAACATCAATATGCAGTCTTCGATAGTTTGGTTCACAGATTAATCAGCATTCCACTAACAAAAACAGAATATGAACAGGAGTATGCTCACATACACCAGGTTGCCAAATTGAACAACTATAACACAAATTTCATCAAAACATTGATCTACAGACACAAAAATTTAAAGGAAATTACTATGTTAAAAAAACTAGAAAACCCAAACACCATATATGGCAAATTTATATTTCATCTAAAATACTTCAAAAAATTTGAAAAGATATTTAAGAACTTCAGTATAAAATTAGCCCCTCAGAACAAACACAACATCTGCAACTGACTAAACCATCCTCTGAAAAATAGCACACCAAAAACTCGATTATCAGGCATTTAACAAATGAGCTGCCAGGATTGTGACAAGATATACATTGGTAAGACTGAAAGGAATCTAGAAACAAGAATGAAAGAACTCTTTAGAAATATTAAATTCAAGCACATGGGCAAGTCTGATATAGCACATCACTTTTGGTCTGAGAATCACAACATAAAACAAGAAATAGAACTGATCAAACAGGCAAAGAAACCTCTAGAACTACAGATTTGGGAAAACATATTTATTATGAAGAAACTGAACATCTTGATGAATTTTGAAATTCCCACCGTGGATGACGTCATCAAACTTACCAGATTATCAGATGGCAGTACACCACTAAGCCAGATGCAGACACTGGTTGCACTATCAGTCAACCCAGAACTAAGGATAGGGAAGAAGTTCCCAGAAGCTAGTCTTCATTAAAAAATACTTGTAAGTGGAAAAAAGTGTATATAAGGTTGACTCACTTACCTAAATTTAGTTTGTGAGTCAAGTTTGCTGCTTGACAAGATTCGACATCAAATGATAGTATTACATACATTTAACGTTGCTAAATCTGTTACATAGTAATTGGGTGCATTGGTGAACTTCCTATTATTGTCTGCACTCTAATAACAGCCAGAGCTGATGTGTTGTGTAGACACAACAATGTAAATATCTACCAAGTATTAGAACTAAAGTTGAGCTTTATAGTATTTATTTATTCAGTAAACAACAAAGAAACACATATAACTAAATCCTTTCCTCATATTTTTAAAACCTGGTACAGATACGTAGATGACATCTTTGCAATAGTACACTACAGATAGATGATGCTTTGAAACTACTCAACCTTCAAGAACCCAGCATATAATTCACAGTAGAAACTGAAGAGGACTGTACTCTACCTTTTTGGACCTTAAAATCACAAAAAAACAACGAAAAACTGGAATTTGGTATTCATAGAAAAGCAACACACACAGATAATTACATCAAAGCAAATAGTTTCAACCCAATTGCACACAAACATGCCACCATCAACAGTCTCACACACAGATTAGTAAACCTACCCCTCAGCCAGCAAGAATATCAAAAAGAATACCATGAAATCTTAAAAACTGCAATTAAAAATGGATATGGAAAAAGCCTGGTAGATAAAAAAATAAAATCATTCAAACTTCAAAAAAGATTAAAACAGATCACAGCTCTTTCACCAATGGAACAAGAAATTAGATTTGCTAAATTTACTTACCACCCCTGGGCCACAAAAAAGTTCCAAAAAATATTCAAGAAATACAATATAACATTGGCACCAAAAAACAATTACAACATTAAAAACCTTCTTAACAGTAATAATACTGATAAGATAAAACCAGAAGAAAAGTCAGGCATTTACAAGATTAAGTGTAAAGACTGTGAAAACATTTACATAGGGAGGACAAAAAGAAACATAGGCACTAGAAAGAAAGAACATTTTAGGCACTTAAGATACAAAAATATTGATAAGTCCGCAATATCAGCTCATTTCTGGTGTGAAAATCATGAAATTGAAGATGGCACCAAATTACTAAAATACGTACAAAAACATAGTGAACTCGTCTTATGGGAGCAAATATACATAGAGAAACATAACCAAGTAATGAACTTTGAAATCCCACCAGAAGACAACCTCACATTTAAATTCATCACAAAATCAACAGATGGCAGCAATAACTCCAGAACTACTCACACCACTGGATCAAGTTTTAGTCGCATTAGAGCCGATGATGAGAATGATAGTTCACGAAACATGTCCTCAATATAGGTACGTAAGTGAAGCTGATGTGTAATAAATACGACTCATCTATAATTTAATAACAAAGAAAAATTAGGCAAATGAGTCAACCTTGTATATACAAGGTTAACTCATTTGCCTAATTTTAGTAACAATGGCACTCCACTTTCTGAAATACTTCTTTCTATTCTATATAACAAAGAAAAAGTTTTAAATCGATTTTAGAAAGCAGTTTGATCATACAATCTTGTGCATTACTCAAACATTATCATTGAGTTATATTCTTGTTTATAAACTCCTTTGGTTGAAGGCAGTTAATGCATATTTATGGATTATGAAGTGTTTAAAATCTAATATCAATGAAATGCCTTTAGACTCATTCGGACTTCTAAAAGTAGATCATCTTTTCTGTCTGAAGCTCTACATGTAAAATTCTTTAATGACTTAATAACTAGACCATTAGTACCTTATAATGATATAATTCCAATTATAATGTATTGTTCAAGGTTTCGGCGCACAAGAAAACCTGGCGTTTTGGCACCATTGTTGCCCCTTTCCTTTATAGTGGCATATCAAGGAGACATGGCATATGGAAATAAGCTTCATCGAATAAGGTGTAAGTAGTGCTCTGTACTTGTTAATACCATACTTAATAGTTTTGAAATTAAAGAAATAGCATGTATCACATTAATAGATCTTAGTAAATCGTTTATTAGTATATCACATAACATTCTACTAGAAAAAAACTGTATTACTATGGAATTAGAGAACAAGAGTTGGCACTTATACAATCAGTCGATGTGAGTCGACCACAGAACTGAGGATAGGGAAGAAGCTCCCAAAAACTAATCTTCATATAAAACATGTAAGTGGAGAAAAGTGTGTTCAAGGTTGGCTCATTTGCCTAATTTTAATAGGAAATGAAATTAACTTAATTTATACAACAACACTGTTTTCAACACTTCCATAAAAGGATTTAGGAAATGAAATGTTTGCTCTTTCTCGATTTTTAACAAACATCTTAACTTGTTCAAAGTAATTCTTTTAGCAGATCAAATAGTTTACATTTCAGTTCTGAGTAATTATGAGTATGTACACACATACAAACCAATGAATGATGAGTGACAGGGCTAGGATTTTTATGGTAGGGCATATATTTTTTGATAGGACTGACATGCTCCTTAAATTCATATAAATGCTTCTTATGAAACAGCAAAATGAATTAACCTTATTTATTATTATGAAGTAAAAGGTTAGAAACAATGATGTATTTATCATTTGAAAGTAATGAGTCAGCAGAAATATGTAATTAAAGAATTTTAGTAAGGTTTACCTTGGTTAACATAAAGTAGATAGAAAGAGTGAGTAGGGAAAGTCATGAGACTTTCCTGGATACTACTGTAACAACAAAGGTAACTTATTATTGTTGCTGGAAAGTTACATCATGTGGTCATCCTGGTATCATGTATAAATTAATTACATTTAGTTTTGGGAGGCTATTTATTGATTATTTCCTTCCTTTGCTGGAAATTTGAAACATTTCATTCTTAAGGCGCAATTTGTTAGAAGACCTGAAGAAGGGTACAGACACCGTCTCAAGACGTTTGATCATTTGTCTTGGGTAGAGCCTACTGACTGAATCGATGTATCAGATGTGGCGTGGAATGCCCAAGTTATAGCCTGTTGTCAGAATTCAAGCAAATATTAATAACACTGGCCCGCTATACAGCTTTCATACTCATTTGTTTGTGGAATCATTTACAATAATTGTTTAAGTATTTCGCCTTTGTGGGTAACTTCTGTATTGTCAAAGAAACCTTTGTGATTCTACTAGACCTTATAAAATAACAATATTTGCAAGCAATACATTTTAAAAATATTAGTACAGTGAACATCATGTCTTTACAATCAATTGCTTATTGGATTACGATTATTAGAGTACACCAAATGTAGGTGCACAATGAAGGGGAAACCTATTTGAAATTTATTGTAACTATTACACTTTAAGAAAAAGGTTTGGTGTAAAGGAATCAGAGCAGGTGTGAAAGGCTGCGGAAGTCAAGCATAAAGTACTGTATTGCTTAACAACACATTTTTGATTAATTAATAGAGCTAGGAATTTGAGGAAAATATTCTTTTTTCCCCTAGAGTATGAAGATGAGGCTCAATGTAATGTGTTAATTATGGGTCACTGTAGATCAGAAAGTGGAGGATTTTATTTACCTTTTAACCTATTTTTGATTTAAAAGTACGTTTTCATGGCATTTTTGTTTCGTAAAACGTTTTTTCTGAACTTAACTTCTTTTGACTATCTTTTTCCTGTTCAACAGAATCTAGCTTAAATCCAATTTCTAACATGCATTCCTAAGACTGGCTGCAGCAGGTAACAGATAAGAGGGCCCACTGTATTGTATTCAAGTCATTAGCACCAGCAGAGAACATAGTAAACCATCTCTAAATATCCTGTTATCTTTTACTATACTGCTTGCAGCAGGAGAATAAAGTAGATTTAAACAAAACCATGTGACTGTTGATTGTAGCGCACCTTCTTCACAATTTCCATGATGCCTCCGCCATGTAAATAGTCCCTTGAAAAAGTACTGCTACTGAGGTGTGAGTCTTGAGTTCATTTGCTAGAGTGCACAACAAGTGCATACTAAACATATTTCAACAATAAAAACATATACTAATAGATAGTTAAGTTAGTTTGTAATTAAAGTAAATCACGCTGCGCGCGCATATTGAAGGAACTCCGTAAAACACGGAAACTTTCTTATTTAGACGAGACGTGGGTTAACGAGGGACACATGACAAGCAAAGTATGGACTCATACCACAGTGAAATAAAAAGAAATCACGTGTGGTTTAAGTGCAGGAGTTAGAAATCTTACGGGGAGGGGTAAGCGTCTTATAGTTTTGCACATAGGAAGTGATGATGGCTTTGTCAAAGGTGGCAAGATAGTGTTCGTCTCCAAAACAACCAGTGACTATCATGAGGAAATGAATGGCGACGTTTACAAATCCTGGATTGAAAAGATTCTCCCCAAATTACAATCAAATAGCGTTATTGCGATGGACAATGCCCCCTACCACAGTGTAAGGTTAGCATGCATACCAAACAAGTGACATCATATATGGCGTCCACGTGTGATACATGTGTGTTAGAGACGCATATGTACGTGCACAAGTGTGATACACGTCTGACACACAGGTGCATGTATATACATGCGTGGCAATACACGTGTTATACAGAGGTACTTATATACCTACACGTGTTATACACGTGTGACACTTATTGGCATGTTGAGGTATATGTGTGATACACATGTCCATGTATACCTACACGTATGATATAGGGGTATATGTTGACGTACACGTGCGATACACATGTGTTGTAGACGTGTATATATGTGAACGTATGCACGTGAAAATGCATGTCATAGGGAGGCGCATGTATATGAACACGTGGGCGTACATGTGTCAGGAAGACGCGTGTGTATCTGCACACGTGGACACACGTTTTACATAGACCGTGCGCTCTGAACACGTGGGCTTACAGGTGTCAGGAAGCGGTGTACATGATCACGAGGACATACACGTGTCCAAGAGAGGCGTGACTGCACAAGGAAATACACGTGTCGTAGAGAGGCGAGTGTATCTCCACAGGTGGCCATACACATCTCAGGAAGAGGTGTGTACCTGAACACGTGGACATACGCGTGCAAAATAGACGTGTGTGTTAATGTTCACGCGGGCATACACGTGCGATAGAGAGGCGTGGTGTCGTTACATGTGGGTATACACGTGTCGAAGTGACGCGTGTGCGACTGTGTGTGGCAATACAGCTGTAATAGAGGTCTGTGTGTCTGAATACGTGAGCACACACGTGTAGAAGAGTCGCGTGTCTGGCCATGCACGTGAAAATATACGTGTCATAGAGAGGCACGTATCGGAACAAATTGGAAAACAAGTGTCGAAGAGACGAGCGTTTGACCGTGCACGAGTAAATACACGTGTAATAGAGAGGCATGTATATCTGAACACGTGCACATAAACGTGTGAGGGAGACCTGCGTGTTTCTGCACACGTGCAAAACACGGGTCACGCAGAACGTGTGTTCTGTACACGTGGACAGGCACGTGTATTAAAGACGTGTTCCTGAGCACGTAACATAAAAGTGACCAAAAGACGCGTGACTAACTGCACGTGTAAGTACACTTGTCATAGATAGTCTGAATATGAACATGTGGCCATACACGTGACGAAAAGACACGTGTTTGATCGTGCGCGTGTGAATACGTGTCATAGAGGCATGTGTATCTGAACACGTGGGCATACACGTGTCGAAGAGCCGCGTGAGTGACCGTGCACGTGTAAATGCACGTGTCATAGAGGCGTGTGTATCTGAACACGTGGGCATAGACATGTCGAAGAGCCGCGTGTTAGACCGTGCACGTGTGAATAAGTGTCAGAGAGGCGTGGGTATCTGAACACGTGGGTATACTCGTGTCGAAGAGCCGCCTGTGTCACCGTGCACGTCTAAACGCACGAGTTACAGGGACGAGTGTGTATCTGAACATGTGGGCGTACACATGTCGAATGGCGCGTGTGTGACCGTGCACCTGAGAATACACGTGTCATAGAGGCATGTGTATCTGAACACGTGGGCATACACGTGTCGAACAGCTGCGTGTATTACCGTGGACGTGTGAATACACGTGTCATAGAAACACGTGTGTATTAACATATGGGCTACACGTAACGAAGAGCCCCGTGTGGACCGTACACGTGTGAATACACGTGTATAAGACAGGCAGGTGTAACTGATCACGTGGGCATACACGTATCGAAGAGCCGCGTGTATGAAAGTGCACGTGTCTTAGAGAAGCGTGTGTATGTGAACACTTGGGCATACACGTGTAGAGGAAGCACCTGTGTGACCGTGCACGTGTGTACACACGTGTTATAGAAAGTCATGTGTAACAGAACACGTGGACGTACACGTGACGAAGAGCCGCGTGTGTGATCGTGCACGTGAAAAGACGCGTATCATAGAGAGGCGTGCGCATTTGAATACGTGGGCATGCAAGTGTTCAAGAGCCGTGTGCGACCGTGCACGTGTGAATACACGTATCAGAATGGCGTGTGTATCTGAACGGGTGGGCATACACGTGTCGAACAGGCGTTTGTATGGCGTGCACATATGAATACACGGGTCATAGAGGGGCGTGTGAATCTGACACGTGTGAATACACGTGTCTAAGACAGTCGAGAGTAACCGGTCACGTGGGCATACACGTGTCGAAGAGCTGCGTGTGAGACAGTGCACGTGTCTTAGCGAGGCGTGTGTATGTGAACACGTGGGCATACACGTGTCGGAGAGACGCGAGTTTGACCGTGCACGTGTGATTACACGTGCCATGGTGACACGTGTGTATGTGAACATTTGGGTATACACGTGTGAAATCACGTGTTATAGAGGGGCGTGTTTAACAAAACACGTAGACATACACGTGTTTAAGAGCTGCGTGTGTGATCTTGCACGTGAAAATACACGTCATAGAGAGGCGTGCGCATCTGAATACGTGGGCATGCACGTGTCCAAGGGCCGCGTTTGTTACCCAGCACGTATGAATACACGTGTCATATAATTGCGTGTGTATCTGAACAGGTGGGCATATACGTGCCGAAGAGCCGCGTTTGTGTCGTGCACGTGTGAATACACGTGTCAAAAAGGGGCGTGTGTATCTGCACTCGTCGGCATACACGTGTTGAAGAGCCACTTGTATCACCGTGCACATATGAATACACGGGTCATAGAATGGCGTCTGTGTCCTAACACGTAGGGATAAACGTGTCGAACAGTTGCGTTTTTATAATCGTGCACGTGAAAATACACGTGTCATAGAACGGTGTGCGCCTCTGATCACGTGTGCATACACGTGTAGAATGAGCCGCGCGTGTCACCGTCCAGGTGTGAATACACGTGTTATAGAGAGGCGTTTGAAACTGAACACCTGGGCATACACGTGTCTATGACCCGCGTGTTGGCCGTGCACGTGTAAATATGCTTGTCATAGGAAGACGTGTTTCTGAACACGTGGGCGTACTCGTGTCGAAGAGTCCCGTGTCTGACTGCATGCGTGTGAATACACGTGTCAAGGAAAGGCGGTTGAACCGCGTGTGAAGGTGCACGTGAAAATAGTGTACAAGAGCCGTGTGTTTACCGTGCACGTGTGAATACACGTGTCAATGAGGGGCGTGTGTATCTGAACACGTGGTCATACACGTATCGAAGAGAGGCCTGTGTGACCATGCACGTATGTATACACGTGTCATAGAGAGGCATGTGTATCTGAACAGGTGGGCATACACGAGTCGAAGAGTCTAGTCTTATGTTTGACCGTGTACCTGTACAGACACGTGTTATAGAGATATGTGTTTTTGAACACTTTGGCGTACACGTGTCCAATAGCCGCATGTCCTTGCACGTGTAAATACACCTGTCAGAGGCGTGAGTATCTGTACACCTGTCAAAGGGCTGCGAGTGTGATCGTACACGTTTAAGTACACGTGTCATAGAAAGACGTGTGTATCTGAACACGTGGGCGTACACGTGTCGTAAGACCCCATGTGTGACCGTACACGTGTGAATACACGTGTCAAAGAAAGGCGGATGTATCTGAACACTTGAGCATACACGTTTCAAATAGCCGCGTATGTGGCCGTACACGTGTGAATACACGTGTCAAAGAAAGGCTTGTGTAACTGAACACGTGGGCATACACGTGTCGCAGAACCGCGTGTGTGACGAGCAAGTGTAAATGCACGTGCCATTGAGAGACGCCTGTATGTGAACACGTGGACATACACGTGTCGAAGAGTCGCGTGTTTGTCCGTGCACCTGTACAGACACGTTTCATAGTGAGGCGTGAGTATATGAACACTTGGGCACATACGTGTCTAAGAGCCGCATCTGTGGCTGTGCCCGTGTAAATACACTTGTCCTGGAGGCGTATGTATCTGTACACGTGTTGAAGAGCGGTTTTATGATCGTGCACGTGTAAATACACATGTCATAGAGAGGCGTGTGTATCTTAACACGCGGGCATACACGTGTTGATGAGCCCCGTGTGTGTCCGTGCACGTGTATACACGTATCGTAGAGAGGCGAATGTATCTGAACACGTGGGCATACACATGTCGAAAAGCAGCTTGCATGACTGTGCACGTATAAATACACGTGTCGAAGTGCCGCGTGTGTTACCATGCACTTGTAAAACACGTGTCATAGAGGCATGTGTATCTGAACACGTGGCATACACCTGTGAAGAGCCTCATGTTTAACTGCGCGCGTAGATATACGTGTCATAGGAAGGCGTGTGTCTTAACACGTGTTCATACATGTGTCGAATAGCCGTGTGTGTGACGCAAACGTGTATATACTCGTTTCATAGAGATGAGTGTATCTGAGCACTGGGCATACACATGTTGAAGAGCCGCGTGTGTGACCGTGCACGTGAAAATACACGTGTTATAGAGAGGAGTGTATCTGAACACTTGAACACACACTTTCAGGGAGACTTGTTTATTGTAATTTTACGTCCTCTAACGTTAAGTCATATCGGACAATGAATGGAATGGATGAAATGATGCTCAAATGAGCCCAGGGTCCATATAGTTTAGAGTTAGCCGAAATTCGTCTTTCAGGATAAGGAAACACCCCGGTAAAACCTTATCCAGGTAGCTCACCCTGTCCGAGATTCGAACTCGGGACCTCTTCAACGTGAGGCAGACATGATACCATCAATGCTACCGAGGCGGGCAAAGAGACTGTATTCTGAACACGTGGGCATGGAAGTGTCAGGAAGAGGTGTGTGTGTGTGTGTGTGTGTGTGTGTGTACCTGAAAACGTGGGCATACACGTGTTAAACAGATGCATGTGTGATTGCATGTCAACATGCACGTGTCATTGTTAGGATTGTGTATCTGAACACATGGGCAAACAGGTGTCGGATAGCCGCGTAGACTGTACACTTGGAAATACACCTGTCATAGAGAGGCGTGTTTGCATCTGAACACGTGGACAAACACTATTCACGCAGACGGTGTGTTCTGTAAACGTGGTAACGGATGTGTTTTAGAGACGTGTTTCTGAGCACGTGGAAATACAATTGTCGTAGAGACGCATGTTTGACTGTGCACTTGGAAATACACGTGCCATCATGTATAAATACACGTGGTAATACATGTGTGCTACAGAGTTACATGTATTCCTACTCATGTAATACACGTGCCCTACGTATGTGCATGTTGATGCACACATGCGTTACACATTTGCATATATACCTAAACGAGTGTTATAGTGCACACGCGAACTGCAGGTGGTACATATTGGTACATGTATTCATATACTTGGTAATACACGTGTGGTAGAGGTACATGTATACCTACACTGTGATTCTGCATTGCATGTTGAGTTACACGTGCGATGCACATATGCTTGTATATCTACATGTGTGACACAGGTGCATGTATACATACCCGTGGTAATATGCGTGATATAGAGGTACATGTATGCCTACCGTGTATCACACGTCTTATATTGAGTTTCATGTTGAGGTAAACGTGTAATACACTTGTGCATGTATACCTACGTGTGTGATATAGGGGTGCATGTTGATGTACACGGGTGGTACGCGTGTGTTAGGAATGCGTATGTACGTACACGTGTGATCTAGAGGTACATGTATACATGCTTGTGGTAATACACATGTGATGCAGAGATACATGAACACATACAATGTAATACTGATGTCATACACATTTGCACGTGTAATATACGTGTCACCCAGAGAAGCTAGTATACCTACACGTGGCAATATACATGTGTTATATATACTTGTGGTGCATGTACTACACGTGATAACAACCTATATAGACGTATGTGTATACCTACACTTGTAAATCCTGTGTGTTTCAGAGTTGCATGTATACCTGCAGGTGTAATACACGTGTGATAGAGCTGTGCATCAATTCCAACACGTGTGTTTCACGTGTGTAAGATCTGCGTGTATCTGTGCACGTAATTACCGTATATACGTGCCTGTTTTATACACGTGTCTTATATAGCCATGTTATTTTATACACGTGTATGTGCATACACGTGACGGTGATAAACACGTGTCTAAATATATACACGTACATTTATAAAGACGTCAGAGTATACACGTGTGAGTTATATACATGTGTCGGTATATACACCTGTAGGTTATGTACATGTGTCGGGATGTGGACTTATCGTTTATACACTTGTGGTGTGATACATATGTAGGTTAAATAAGCAGTTATGTACACGAGTATACACGTTTCGGTTTATATACCTGTCCATGTTGGGGTATATGTGTCAGTGTATACACGTGTCAGTGTAGGCACCTATCGGATTATACACGTGTCTGTATATTGTGTCGGTGTATACACGTGTTGGAGTATACTCGTGTCGGTTTTATACTTGTGTAGGTATAGAGACGGGTCGGTGTGTACACCTGTCGGTTATGTACGTGTCTGTATATGGACGTGTTGGATAATACAGGTGTCTGCATATGGACATGTATGTGTATACAAGTGTCAGTGTATATACATCTGGGTTATATACACGTGTTTTTGTATAGACGTTTCGGTGTATATACATGTCAGTTATATATTCGTGATCGTCTCACCATATTTCTCGTCAGTCCACATTGATGGCTATTAACTTGGTGCAGCAATGTACCAGCTGTTTCATCCCGTCGGAAAAATAGATTCCATAATGGTATGCAAAATGCTTCTCGGCGGTGACTAACCCTTCTTCATTAGATGAAAGTTTCTGACCACCAATCCAAATTTTTAAGTTTGGGAACAGGAAGAAGTCACTTGGGACTAAGTCTGTTGAATAAGCTGGATGTGTGCATTATCCTGGTGAAGGATTATTTTTTTTTGTGTTTCAGTCTTGTTCTCTTTTCAATCAACTCATGCTGGAAATGATCCAACAACGTAGAATAATGGGTTCCTGTTATGGTTATGCCTTTTTTCAAGTAGTATATGATGATTATTTCTTGAGAATCCCAGATAGCAGTGGCTAACATCTTACCAGCTGACAAAATGGTCCTTGCCTTCTTTGGTGCACTTTCACCAGCTTTTGCCCAATTTTTGGCTGCTGTTTTGACTGGTGGCTAACTACGGATCCAAGTTCCATCCACGGTTACAAAGGTGCAAAAAGTCTTGCGGATTGCGATTATTACACATTGCCAGAAACTAGGTATAAATGTTCTACCGGATGCGCTTTTAGTTGACTGTGAGCAATCGCAGCACCCATCTCGCACACAGATTTGTCATTGCCAATTTTTTATGCACGATACTGTGCATTTACATTTAATCAGTTAAGATGCCTACAGCTTCAGCAATCTCATAAATTTGATTCGGCGGTCTTGCATAACAAGATCATGGATTTTTTCAGTGGTGTCCTGTGTGGTGACCTCAATTGGGCGATCAGAGCGCGATTCATCTTCGGTGCTTCTACGACCACGTTAAATTAATTCCAAAGGTGTTCATTGTTGTTGCAGAGTCAGCGTGAACTTCATCCAATTCAGTTTTGATCTGTGCGACAGTCCAGCCCTTCAAATGAAAATGTGTAATAACAGCACGAAACTCTGTTTTTTTTTTTCTTTCTATTTTCAATCAAAGCTATCACACTGACCAGTTCAGATGGCTGTCAACATTCAACTGTATATTGTAGCACATTCAAATTTTCTGTACAATCTTTTGAATAATCAAGCTTGCCACCCACAAAGTTGTAACAAAAAATTCCACCTGTTCATGGAAATTTACCATATTTATCAAACGACCTATGTAGGTTGGCCAAGGGAATCGAACCCAGGCTTTCCAAATGCAGGCCACTGACGAAACCGCCTGAGCCATCGCCCTCGGTAGAAAAGGAAAAGAAAAGCGTATCTCGTGAAAGCACACATCTTATGACAAATAACATTCCTTGTCTTATTTTTCTTCTTCACTTCAGGGATTAGGCATTTCTGAATGTTCCATTGGCTCTTCTTTCTTCTTTGTGGCTATGGTATTGAATTTTTCAGTTCTGTTTCTACCTTTCAAGATTTACCTACACCTGGTTTGTGTATGTTAGAACAATCAATTACACTATCTTGCAAAAAAAAAAAAAAAAAAAAAAAATAAATATATTATTTGAAGCAAAAGGTTAGAAACAGTGATGTATATAACAATTGAAGTAATGAGTTGGTATTCAAACACAACATCACTTAAAATATCCTTACTTGAACAATTGTTTCGGAGACCGGCTCGTCCCCATCATCAGCAACTATCCAACTGGTTGGATCCGTGGTTTCTTGAAGTGAGCTGGTTGTTTGAGGTGACATCTGTTGATTGTGAGATGAACTTCCAAAGAGAGTTTTCAGGCGGCAATTCGAAATTTAACGTATACTGTTTGTTTTTTATAATTAGCAACTTCTCCCAAACATCCAACCAGTTGGATAGTTGCTGATGATGGGGACGAGCCGGTCTCCGAAACAATTGTTCAAGTAAGGATATTTTAAGTGATGTTGTGTTTGAATACCAACTCATTACTTCAAATATATATATATTTTTTTCATGACCATGCAATGGTCATATCGACGACCATTCTCCTTTGGAACATATTGAAGGTGTTAACTCGTATTCGTTGGGTTTTAATCATTAGATCACGTACACATTCGCACTCTCATTCATACTTCCAGACTCTGGGGAAGATGAGAAAATATCTTGGTTGGAGAAAAATCCCACCTTCACTACCGGGAATCAAACCCGGGACCCCTAGCATGGCAGGCAGTTGCTCTACTGACTGAGCTATGGGCCAGCCAGTATAACTGGTTTGCAGTGTGGGCTCTTCTTTCTAATATGCGACACGGCGATTCTTTTCTAAGTCCTTCACACATTTTAATGTTTTTATATACAACCATGGTTTTTAATATAATTTCTTTACTTTTTAGTGCAATTTCGTGTTGGAGGGCGTTCTTTTAACGTTATTAATTGTTTGTTTATTTACTTACTGCATAATGTAGCCATATTGAAGAATTCAGTGCAGCCAAACTATGCTTGTTTCTCCACTGAACGCAATGCTGCCAATAGTCTTACTTGTTCTTAAATTACACTATCTAGCAGACTAACACAAAGTAGTACCTAAATTGCACCTAATTGTAGTCCTGGCCAGCGTGACTCTATGTTGTTTGTGTGCACATTTGTCACTGGGTTGACAAACTGCACTGTGTGATTCACTCCTAGGTGCGCAGCAAACCCTCCAGCCATCAACCCATAATATACCGCCAAGCATCGGTGTGAATGGTGCTGGTGAACTCTACGTGCTCTACAATTAGACTGTAGAGCGTATTAGCATCCCTTCTGTTGTTGGGGCATATTGTCATGCGTACCTCATTCGTTTCCACATCGACCATTCCCAGGATCCAGTTGCCCTCTACGATCTGCCCACGATGAAACTTGTGTCGTCCTATTTTGCATTCGTCAATTTGAACGACGTGTCTGTGACCGCCTATTTTCCCTCTTGCAGTAGGTATACTTGGTGTCATTTGACATGCACACTTCGCGGCAGTAGCCGAACCAGTCTGATACAGTCCGTGAGCTCATACATGTATTTCCTACAGAGCACTCCATTATTGTCGTGTCGTAGGATTCTTTATGTGCAGAGCAGTGCATGAGTAACAAAATTTGACCAGGCAATAACTTAGCCTGCGCAAACCCTATTCCTTTGCATACGGACTAAGTCACCTATGTCTGGGGCATTTTTGCAGAGGTTGACTACAAGTTTTACATATCATTCTCATGTTGGCTACAATGCAAGAACCGGCTGGTCGTCTGCTTGCACATGCGTATACGTGCACCTTTGAACTTAGAAAATATTCTCGTGTCACACAAAAGAAAGTTTCTCCAAAAATATATACAGAACATTTACATATCCCAGAGCTGCATACCTTTTCCAAAAGGTCTTTAAAGAGCACATTACTTTGGCCACATAGAAAAAATTCAGTCTACAACACCTTTTGAAATCATATAATACATAGGAGATACCCACAGACAAATCAGGTGTGTACCAGATAAACTACAAAGGCTGTGACAACTTTTACATTGGAAAAACTAAAAGGAATTTGAACATTAGGCTTAAGGAGCATTTTAGGAACATCAGAAACAAAGAAATAAAAAATTGTTAGTAGCGTACCGTTTTTGGAAGGATAATCACGATATAGAATGAGAAATCAACTTATTAAAAAGTGTCCAAGGTCCAGCTGCATTACCACATGGGAAAAAATTTCATAAAGAAATATGAAGGAGGATTGTTTAATTTCGATACTACCTTTGAAAAGAACCCAAACTTCAAGTTCATCAAGATACCGACAGAGACGCACCTGTCACCTCCAAGGAGTGTTCACCAAACCAACGTCCATTAGTCAACAACAGTTGATGTTAGGAAGGTCCTAATGAAACGCGTTCTAGGTAAATACTAGCAATAAATGGAGCATTGAGTGCTAGTGCAACTCAAAATTATATTTTGTGCTTCATTGTATCATGGTCCTTACACATTGGAATAAAAAAAATATATAAATCCCTGGCACGACAGCCCTAAGAGGTCCAAGGCCTACCAACCCAACTGCTGGTCTCATGCCCACTTATGCACAGCAGAGGTGGGCGATCATCCAACCGATACAGGGAGGAGATGTGGTCAGCATCTCGGCATCCCCCAGCGGAACATGCGTTTTCATGACCAGGGCTGCTTACCTAGCATAAGCTCCTCACTTTCCTCACGATACTGAGTGGGCAGCGGTCCTATAATCATGACTTAAAATCCGCAGCCCTTACACATTGGCATATTGTATATAATTTAGGATCCTCTAAAAACAGAATATTTTTAATGCGGTTTTTGCAGTACTAAGTTTTACATAAATTGCAAATCACAAATTTTCTGTATATACTTCTGAGAATAAAGTTTGCATATATCTATGTTGCAGTGGAAGCAGAGAATATAATGCAGTTTGAAATGGATTTCTTGGAATTACCTTGTGGCTTACCAACAGCATCAACAATTGATCAAGCCAGATTGGATAATGATGAACGCAAGAAGCTCCACCCTTCTGTGCCTCCCATATAGAGTACAATATACCACATCAATCATTCTTAAATAGTTTTACTTGCATAACTCTGTTCTTGTTAAGACTTAACATGTTAACGTCAAGTACAGTAATAGAAGAGTGTAAGTGTCAAGCAGAATTGAACTTTAATCGGAGAGAAAAGTATTATACTTATATACTGTTCCAAAAAATATTTAAATTTTCTAAAATGTTACAACAGGCTGAGTTGAGCTGTGTTATTCACAGTACACTGATGATAGTTTATAGATCCCTTTGGAGTGAAGCTTGAGTATGTACTTTGATACTAACACTCTTCAATTGTACCCTTTCTTGTTACTAGTTATTACAAATATATGTATTACATGAAACTAAAAACAAAACAGCATGGTTCATGATAGAGACCTTCAGTATTAGCATACATACATATTCCATAGATCCTACAATTTGTCTTAACAGGATATGGAACATGTCAAATGTTTAGACATTATTTACAATATAATTTGCAGGTTTAATATTAAGTACAAACATAAAATTATTAATTGCAAACATTAGCTATTAAGTGTGTTTGGAGGAATTTAGTAACAGTGACGTCAAAATTAATCGTAAAAACTGTTTGTAGCCAGTTTATTGACACTCGCCACTTATTTTTTTTTATATTATCAAGGGACTAGTTTAAAGGGCCATTGCCTCCATTTTCAACCTCTGTCCCTCGATAATATAAAAAAAGTAAGTGACGAGTGTCAATAAACAGACTACAAATAGATTTTACAATTAGCTGTTAAATTCACTAATGTCCGATTTCACCAACAGCTGTTAAAATGTAAAGTAACAATTGTCACAGCGCTAACACTATTGTTAAATTTCTTGCATTTCACCAACCTGTTTTCTGAAAATATTAACAAACACGTGTTAATGCCAAAAAACTTGTAAATATTACAGCTATAGAAGGCTATGGATGAGTCGTATTATTTTCTGAACATACTGTGATGCGCTTTTGTTTTCATTTTCGTCTGCAACAGCCGAAAAAATCGCGGGTGAATAAAACGTAAACAAAAGCCGTGAGACAAATTCCTCATCAATGGAGAAAAAATTGTTAATTGAATTGGTGATGAAGTGTAAGGGCATTGTTGAAAATTAGATGGATGCGGTGAATGTAAAAGAGAAAGATGTCATGTGGGAAAATATTGGTAACAAATTTAATTCAAACGTATGTGTCACTACTACAAACATCAAGCAACTTCATCAATTACATAGAAAATGAAGCTAGTTACAGTGAAGTAATAAATATTACAGAAATGTAAATATTTGTTTAACTTCGTCAGTATTACGTAAATTTAAAACGAGGTGCGAAGAAGGACAAGTGACTTGAAGCAAAGGCGAGATCAGCATATTCCTTTCTATGCATATTCTAACTCAGTATTACGTAAATTTAAAATGAGGAGCGAAGAAGGACAAGTTACTTGAACATTTCAAGATGGGAGTTGGACAGTGTATTATCCACATAATTCAGTGAATTATAAAATTGCAAAGTTATTGATACTTGAAGCAAAGGCGAGATCGGAATATTCCTTTTGGTGCATGTTCTAACCTCTCTTGTACTTCCGCAGTAACCTCCATAGCAACTTGTTTCGACAGTCTATACATCTGTAGAAAATTTTCTTCTGATAGCTCCTCAAAATCATTTCTCCTCATAGGCCATACTCTATTATGAATGCCATTTAGACGGTCTTAAATATAGCAAATCGACATCAACAGCTGAGTTCATGCCTGCCATCTTACAATTGTTAAGGACTTAACAACAAAAATTTGACTTGTTGGTTTAACAAGAGATTTAACACGAGTGTTACGATAACACTTGATGAAATGCAATTTTTTTTTTAACTATTGCTAAAGTCGTGTTAAGTCTTAACATCTGTTGGTGAAATCGGGCATTACAGTATAAAATGAATGCTCAAGAAGATATTTCTTTAGCTTAATTTTGAACACTTTATCATTACAGGTCCTCAACTCATTTGATAACATATTAAATATCTTTGTACATTGGTAATGCACTCCTCTTTGAGCACATGTGAGGTTAGTTGATGGTACATAGAGTTCAAATCTGGATCTTATATTGATATTGTGGATGTCAGAATTAGTAATAAAGTAACTTTTATTTTTTATGTATGTCATCAATGTGTATATGTATTCTCCGGTAAGGGTTAATATTTCTAAGTTTTTGAAAAAGCTTCTACATGATGATCTTGCATGAGAGTGATATAATTCTATAGCTTTATAAGAAGGATGGAAGTAGAGATAAGTAGCACTCCTCTGTTTTGTGTTAGATGTCAAGACATTACTTTTTGATTTAGGAATGTAGATTTAAAAAGTGTATTGAAAGAAGAAAATAAGAAAGCATATTTTCTTCAAAGATCTTGTCAGAGCCTTGCAAATTTGTATTTACAAGATTAGTGATAGTGATGCAGTTTGTAACTTTTTAGCTCTCTCTGTCAAGTTTTGTCTCAGGAAAAGCAGTATAAAAACAGTGTGTCCATTTCATGCGCATTATAACATGAGAATTTATGAGTGCAAAAATGTGGTTGGTTAGTTGTTGGTATATAATGTTAGGCAGTTGGCAATGAAGCCATTAGCTCTCTTGTACTCCAGTATTTTGATGTTATATTTTTATGTTGACTAAAGGTTGGGCAGTGGAGTCGGTGGTTTCCATCCATTTCTTATTAAGTGTACAGAAAAGAGATCTCACTATACCAATCCTGATTAAATATTTATTGAGACAGTCATGGCCTGGTAGAAGTCTAAAAGTTGCTACAGACGATTTTCTTAGGGATGTATTGATTCTAGTCATGCTGTTACATAAATTTCCCCATAGTTTTCCTTTTGTTTATAATATATTATCGTCGTTAATTTTTGATTATCAGAGTTAGGATTTTTAGGATCACCACGGGAGAACACAGTTAACTGGTACGCGATGTAATACAGCCTACTACGTCATACGTCAAAACACTCAGGGCTGTACAAACACTGCATGTGCTGCCGTTAGTGGCAGAGTGGCGGTATTTGGAGACAGTGATTTGTTCGCTGAGAGTAAAGACCATAAATGTCAGAAGCACGTAAACGCACGATGGACGAAGAATTAGCAAGAGGTGATATTTTTACACAGAAGGGAGAAAATATCCAGTGCAAAATATGCTATGTAGAAATTAAGGGCACTAAACCCAAATGGGTGAGACAGCACTGCAACACTAAGAACCATCAAGCAAGGATTTTAGCAAGAACAGAGGTCGAGGAACAATCAGGGCCAAGTGTAACTTCACTGTCTCAGTCCTAATTTTTCAGGACTTGTGTAAGGTCATGGTGTGTGTAAATATACCGATGTTCATTAGAAAATACACATTTTAAGTACTTCATACTAAAGTATACTAAACGAGATCCTCCTTCTCTCAAACAACTTTACTTAAACAAGAGTTACCACAATGTTATAATGATGTCATATTGCCAAAGTTAGGACTTTTAGGACCCCCGCGGGAGAACACAGTTAAATGCTATGCGGTGTAATACAACCTACAACGTCATGTGTCAAAATTCTCTGGGCCGTACAAACACTGCATGCCCTGATGTTAGTGGCAGTGTTTGGAGACAGTGATTTGTTCACTGAGAGTGAAGAACATAAATGTCAGAAGCACGTAAACGCATGATGGACGAAGAGTTAGCAAGAGGTGATATTTTCACACAGAAGGGAGAAACTATCCAATACAAGGTATATTATGTAGAAATTAAGGGCACTACACCCAAATGGCTGAGACAGCACTGTAACACTAAGAAACTTCAAGCAAGGATTTTAGCAAGAACAGAGGTCGAGGAACAGTGAGGGCCAAGTGTAACTTCACCGTCTCAGTTCGATTTTTTCAGGACTTGTGTAAGATCGTGTAGCCGAGAAAATTTGCAGAAGTTGCAATTATGTAGACAGTTTCATTGCAAACATAAAAAAGATATTTTGAAAGCTCCAATCAGAAAACGTAAATATAAAGAAATGGCGCCTAACGTTAAAGTGGCACCCTACCAAGAAATGGTGCCTTACCTTCTCAGCCATTTACAACTGGCTTGGGCACCTGTCTAAATGCCACTATGTATTATGCGGAACATTACAACATAGTTATTGAAATTCTTAGTGTGTTAGATAACGAGCATAGTCCTGCAGTATGAGCTGCTCAGTTCTTCTTTTCAAGCAAATTACACAAAGATTTCCTCTTCATCAGAAACAGTTTTTCAGACCTGTTCAAAACCATTGTTCAGCTAGAAAACAGAGCTAATAAAATGCCTCACGCCATAGGGCTCATAGAAGAACTAGCTCAACAGATGGACTTAGCAGCTGCTGAACCTGTCATAGATAAAATGAAACACAAAATGAAAGCCATACTTGAGAAAAACTCAGGCTATTTTAAAATGGTAATCATTAAAAATAATTTGCAATTACATAAGGAAACAGCGCTTACAAGGCAATGTGATCTGCAGTATTTTATGTTAGCACCTGTTACTTCATTTGATGTCGAGAGAACTTTTTCAAACTAGAAATATTGCTTGAGTGACAGAAGGAGGAGATTCAACTCCATAAAGTTTAAAATTTATATAAAAATTATTTGTGGTTGGTTTATTGACACTCGTCACTTACTTTTTCATATATTTATGAGATTATCAAATTTTACTACTTTTCTTACGAAATTAGGTACTACTTTTTTCTTGATACATAAATTTATAAATCTTATGTCCGCTGCAATTTTTCTTCTTTTTTCTTGTAATTTTCCGAAAAGTTTTATATCCTGTTTGATTTCAAATATCAAATTTTACTACTTTTCTTACGAAATTAGGTACTACTTTTTTCTTGATACATAAATTTATAAATCTTATGTCCGCTGCAAAATTTATGTTGTTATACACTGTAATAAGTTGAACAATTGAAGAGTAGGCATTTATTTTGTATTGCAACAGCAATTTATTTTACTTTATTATTCAAAATATGTTTTGTTATACGTCTACTTCTACTAAATGATTCTGAAAATGCTGACATAATTTACATATTGTTTTATTGAAACCGTTTGTTAGTACATTTGTATACCCCTAAGGCAGCCGACCTTGTTTACTGCTGGAGCTAAACCATGCCCCTCTTCCTATACTCACAGCATACACGCACAACAAGCCGAGTCCTAGAAGTCCTAAGTCTATTGCTTATATATTGATATATTATTTAAGTGTACAGAAAAGAGATCTCACTATACCAATCCTGAATAAATATTTATTGAGACAATCATGGCCTAGAAGTCTAAAAGTTGCTACAGCAGATGTTCTTAGGGATGTATTGATTGTAGTCATTCTGTTACATAAATTTTCCCATAGTTTTCCTTGTGTTTATAATATATTATTGTTGTTAATTTTTTTATTATATATTGATATATTATTTAAGTGTGCAGAAAAGGGATCCCATTACACCAATCCTGAATAAATATTTATTGAGACAGTCATGGCCTGGTAGAAGTCTAAAAGTTGCTACAGCAGATTTTCTTAGGGATGTATTGATTCTAGTCATGCTGTTACATAAATTTTCCCATAGTTTTTCTTTTGTTTGTAATATGTCTTCATTAATTTTTTGATTATGTATTGATATATTATTCTTTTGATAGAGTGATAATTTAATGGCTCAAATGAATTTAACATATTTTGTAATTTATTTCTCATCTTTCCTTTTACACCATTAAATGGAAATACAAAATCAAGATTACAATTATAAAATCCATACTGGAAAACACCACATATCTATCAGTACGCCAGTAGTTAGGATGGTAAGTCACCACAAACGGTGTATCTCGGATGCGAGAGCCCCTATTGGTTTACTGGGGAAATATATGAGTAAAATTGAGAATTTAATGTCATGACAGCAAGTTGGCCATGGTAGCTCAATGGGTTAGAGTGATTGAACGGAAACTAGGAGATCCGTGGTTCAAATCCCGGCCATGGCATTGAATTTTTCATGTTGACTATCTGTCAAAGACTTTAGCCCAGTGTCTCTCAAACTCTTTTGCCTCAAGGATCCCCTTATCTAACAACTTATTCGTGGACCCCCATAGTTTGGCAACTCAATTTATATGAATGAGTCGACTTTTGGTTGAATTTATAATTGGAATTTAAATAATTACTTAATAAATTAAAAAATTAAAGTTAAACTAAATACAGTAAACTTGTGTATAAAATGTATTTTAAATAAAAATATATATTTTAAATATATCGAGATTTAATTGTATTGGAACACCACAGTGAAGCGAAATAATTATTAATTTTTAGATGAGTCGTATTTATTACACATCTGCTTCACTTTCGTACCTATTTTGAGGACATGTTTCGCAAATCATCGTTTGCATCTTCTGCTCTTATGCGACTAAAGCTTGATCCAGTGGTGTGGGTAATTCTGGAGTTGCTGCTGCCATCTGTTGATTTAGTGATGAACTTAAATGTGGGATTCTCTTCTGGCGGGATTTCAAAGTTCATTAGTTGGTTTTTATGTTTTTCTATGTATATTCTCTCCCATATGACGAGTTCACTATGTTTTTGTACGTATTTTAGTAATTCTGTGCTATCTTCAATTTCATGATTTTCAGACCAGAAATGAGCTGCTATTGCGGACTTATCAATATTTTTGTATCTTAAGTGCCTGAAGTGTTCTTTCTTTCTAGTGCCTATGTTCCTTTTCGTCCTCCCTATGTAAAAGGAACATAGACACTAGAAAATAGCTGTGATAAAGGACTTGCCGGCATATATTAAGTTACGCTTCTGGAAGGTGATAGAATGTGCAAGGTCTTGTTTATTCCAGAAGTATTGCATGATTGTTACAGAACAGTCTCAAACTTATCAATGAGGTATTTAAGAAGGCGACGACTCGCCAAGAGTGAGTTGTAAACAGGAGTCGAAGCAGTAAACAGCTGTGGAGTGTTGTAACGAGAGCTGATCAGAACGCTGTTTGTTATTGTCATCGACCTGGGTAGATTGTGTTCTGTATGTGATTTAATGTTGTTACGTGAAAATTGAACCGTGTATTTCTACGGAAATAAAGAACGTTTGGAATATCTGCAACTCTTACTTTTAATTCTACGAACCCACAAAGTCACAATACCATTCATCTTAAAAGCAACACTCATAGTTTTTATTTTAATACCAGCTCCTTCAAAAGTTTGTCAATGGAATTTACCCATATACTACTAATATCGGACTCATTTAATTTTCTGCAAACAAATATGCCTACTCCACTTCCCTTACAGTAACTAGTCTTAAGGGAATATTGAAACAGCTTAATATATTCAATATTAAATTTAAAGGGAGTCGATTAATGACACTAAACAACACTTTTAAATTTTCCTGGAACATGTTTCAGAGACTATTTGCCTCCATTGTCAACCAGACATCGACTGATACTCAGTGGTGTAGCTGGCGATATTTTGTCATAAGTCTCCTCTGATGGTGGTTCGAGGAACTTGCTGAACAAATCTTTCTGGGGGATGTTGAATACTTTGTTTCTATTTCTTGAAATGAAGATTTGTTCCCATGTGGACAATTCTTGTTTTCCTGATGTATGTTTTAGTAGTTTTGGTTCTGGATTTATGTTGTGTGTTTTTTTTTTCCCCCCCTCCAAAAATGCGTGGCAACTGCTGATTTTTCTAATTCTTTGTATTCTATGTTCCTAAAGTGTTCCTTTGTTCTTGTTTCTAAATTTCTTTTGGTTTTTCCAATATAAATTTGACTACAGTCACAGCATTCAATTTGATATATACCAGATTTTTTGTTAGATGGAATGGCATCTTTGATGTTTGAGCAAATTAGGTTTTTTAAGGAGTAATTAATGGTTGACTGGTGCTAGTTGAATGTTTTGTTTTTAGAAGACTTTTTTGAATTTATCAAAGGCCCATGGATGGTAAGTGAATTTTTTGAAAATCATATTAGTTTCTGTAGCTGAGAGGGCTGTGGTTTCCTTTATTAGCTTCTTTTTTTGCTAAGTTCACTTTTTTGTCTACTAATGATTTGGGAAAGTCATTTTTTTGTGCTATGTCAATAATTTTGTTGTATTATTTTTGTATTCTTCTGCTGTGAGAGGGATGTTGACCAGTCTGTGTGTTAAACTATTGAAGATTGCCTGTTTGTGGGATCTTGGGTTGTAGCCATTAGCTTTTATGTAGTTGTCTGTCTGTGTTGGTTTTCTGTAAATGCCAAGGTTTATTCTGTTTTTATTTCTCATTATTTTTAGATCCAAAAATAGTAAATACTTGTCTTTTTCTATTTCTGTAGTGAACTTGATGCTTTTTTTTCTTGGATATTTAAAAGTTTTAGTGCATCACTGATGTGTTTTTCTGGTACTATTGCAAAGATGTCCTCTACATATCGTTGCCAGAGTTTGAACATCCAAGGGAAACCTTTTGTGATCCTTATTTTTAATGCACTCATGTACATGTGTAGTGTTTAACACCCGCTTTTACTACATACGGCACCGCAGGCGGTGACACTGATGATACATGAGGTGAAGATGGAGCACTGGTGGAATGAGATGGCGGGGGAAACCGGAGGTCCCGGAGAAAACCCGCCCCAGCGCCGTGTTGTCCACCACTAATCTCACTTTGCGGTCGCTGGGAGCGAACCCGGGCCGCCTTGGTGAGAGCCAAGTGGTCTAACCACTAAGCCATGGCGCGGCCATGCACTCGTGTACAGATCGACCAGAAAGGGTGATAGGGGGTTACCCATTGCTAAACCTGAAGTTTGGTGGAAATATTTTGTTTGAAACTGGAAGAAATTTTGTTCTATGCATAATTTGGTTAGTTCAATGTGATCTGAAATTTCAGGTGATGACATTCCAAGTGATTTGAGCCATTTTTCTATCAACGGTGCGAGTTGTTTTACTGGTATGCTGCAAAACAATGATTTAACATCAAACAAGGCTAGTTGTCCTCTTCTTTTAGTTCAGTATCCTTAATGTGTTCTGTAAGTTCATGGGTGTTTTTTATGCTTAGGCTATTGAATTTTGGAAATGAGTTGAATTTGCTTATTAGCCACTTTGCAAGTTTGTATGTTGGTGAATTTATACTGCTAACTATAGGTCTCATTGTTATGGATAGTTTGCATATTTTGGGTAAGCCATAAAGTCTAGGTAAACTTTTCATCACTTCCAAGAAAGGAATTATATTCAATATTGTTTACATTTGTTATGGAATGTGATTGGCTTTAGGAATCTTATAAAATATAGTTTATTTATAAAGTTCTTTCAGTTACTGTGAATTATTTATTGTTATAAGCCATTCCTATTTCTAGTATTCTACACAGTCAAAGAGTTTAGAGTTTGTTTTATTGTTATGTGCTTTAATGTGTAATATAGTCCTGAGAATAACCAAACTGGGAGAGCAAGCTATCTTATATTAAAACGCTGATGTTTAGTTATATGTAATTGGAGGATTTTAGTTACAGTGACGTCAAAATTAATTGGAAAAACTATTTGTAGTTGGTTTATTGACACTTTCCACTTACAACCGACCACAAATAGTTTTTCTGACTGATGTTTAGTTTTGAAACTGTGTGAATTGTTTTCTTTTAAGAGGATAATGTATTGTGCAATGCTAAAAAATGTTACTGTTTATTAGTTGCCTTAAAAATTTCTGTTACATTTTCTGAAGAAAATTATCATTTATGCTGTTTGTTAAATTATTACCATTTTTAAAGGGCTTTTAAGTGGAGCATGCTGCCCTTTAAATTAAGACATCATAAATCTTCAAATAATCTCACTTTCTTCTCGGGCAGCCAGGCAGGTGAAGAGACGATTAGATACCAACGTTTTGGGAGTGTGCATCTCTCCCATCATCAGGATATTTATAAAATGTTATAACCACAAATGAAACACTGGATATAACACAAATATAAACAAAGACAAAACACTATCAAAATTCGCATTACTGAACAAAAGACTGTTTTCAGTAAATTAAATGCCAGGTCAGGAGATGTCGTGAGTATAGAAAATTAATTGGGTCAAAGAAACGTAACTACTTGATTATCAAGCTGCATTGATTTGTGCTTCTTAAATCAACGGATTTCCATTTTTAAGGCCGGTTTCCAAGAGAAGCTGAACTGAAATCCAGCATCACAATTAAGCGTGCTCCTCTCGGAGGAAATGGCCAAAGCCTCCTTAATTCTCCGCTCCCAGTAACTGTTGCATATTGCCAAGATGGTTGTCTCCCGAAAGTTGGCTCTATGGTTGTTATCAAAACAATGCTCTGCCAGCCAAGGCTTCTCAGGTTGCATTAAATGAATGCTCCGTTCATGTTCGTTTATTCTGTTAGTGATGGTCCTTCCAGTTTATCCTATATACGGTGTCCCACATTCACAGAGAATGCGATACACTCCCGGAACGTGAAAGTCAAGTTTGTCTTTCACTGGTCTCAACAAATGTTTAATCTTCAGAGGTGGTTTGTGGATGGTCCTGGCTGGCTGCCCGAGAAGAAAGTGAGCATATTCGTCACCAGGAAAGCTTCAGGTCTTATCTTCAAATAGGTTTTTCTCAATATGTAAATTAAATATGCAAATATACCTTTTTCTCAGGAATATAAATCATAGAAACTAACTAAACAAATATTTTAAGCTCAGTGCTTAGAAAGTGTATTTGCAACCTGAAACCTGTTGTGAATTGCTTAATATGTCTCTGGAAAATGTTTTTCAATGTATTTTTTGTGTTTTAATTTATTCTAAGAGATAAAGTCTTGAAATATAAATCATAACAACTCTCTTTTCATTATGATTATATAGCAAAAATTTTAATCATTTCCACTTTATAGTTTATTATGTATTATAAAACGAATGCTTGCTCAGGTATTCTAAAGCTGTGTCTATTGTACAACCCATGATAAGTGTTTATTATACCTTCTTCAATATACCAGCTTAGGTGATTCATTTGCATTTAACATTAATTCATTGTTTGAGTGCTTTATGTCAGCTAATTTTATAAACAAAGCAGCAAAACACTAGTACAGAACAATGTTGCACACTGATTTGTTATATTCAAAGTGCCATTCTTTCCTATAATTTCCACATATTCAACATTTAATAAATAAACTGAGTTCCATTTGTTATTTGCTTAAACATTTGAAAAGCTTAATAAATTTAGCAGCATTGAGAAATATATATTATGGTTACTTTCACAGTCAGTTACAAAATGGGGTAGTGTTCTGGGGGGAAAAGACAGATAGAGTCTTTAAACTTCAAAAAAGAGCGATAAGGATACTAAGTGGGGTGGATAACAGAACATCTTGCAGGCCATTATTAAAAAACACATCAAATATTACCTCTAGCATGTATGTATATTTTGGAATTAGTGATCCATGTAAAACAAAATAAACTACATATACAAAATTACAAAAATGCCGATATTCACAAATACAATACACGTCAGAAAGATGACTTTCACATTCAAAGTTGTAGAACGGAAATCTTCAGGTCTAGTGCTATCAATAAAGGTATAAGATTATACAACAGGCTACCAGAAAATATTAAACAAATGAAGAGCCTTATACATTTTAAAAAGGGAGTAAAACTCTTTTTACTGCAACATTCATTTTATTCTGTAATTGAGTTTTTAAATGTCAATCAGTTTTAAGTGATAAATAATGACAGTGGCCATTAATGTAATTTTTATACTATGATGTGTCTGATATCAATCAAAAGGACAAAATAAATTCAATTAAATTAAATTCAATCATGAATTAGAGTTAACTCCACATTTGTGAACAATTACTTTTATATAACACTTATATAGTTTATATAGTTATATACTTTTATATAGTTTTTATTTATTTGCTTTTCCTATTTTAGACTTTTGTTGGATCCTGTATCTGTTACAGTTTTTAGTCCTATGTAACTTTTTATATTTATCTTTGTATCTTGAACTGACGTGTCCTATAACATATGTATTATGTTCCAAAGGATGAAATAAATACAAATATAGTTTCCTGTTGTATTAGTGCAGATCAAATAAAAACAGACATTCAGCTTTGAATCTTTATTGAACGATTATTTTGCAACATAATACATATTTGTTTTTGTTTTTTTTTTTTTTTTTTTGTTTTTTTGTTTTTTTTTTTTAATACTTGCCAGGTAATTTGAAATGCACACTTCGCGGCAGTAGCTGAACCAGTCCGATACAGTCCGTGAGCTCATACATGTATTTCCTACGGAGCACTTCATTATCGTCATGTCGTAGGATTGTTTATGTGCTAAGCAGTGCATGAGTAACAAAATTTGACCGGGCCGATAACTTAGCCTGCTCAAACCATGTTAGTGTTTAGTTAGCTATGTGGTGCAATTTAGGTATTCCTTTGTGTTAGTCTACTAGATAGTGTAATTTCGGGATAAGTAAGACTGTTTGGCAGCATTGCATTCAGTGGAGAAACAAGCAGAGTTTGGCTGCACTGAATTCTTCAGTATGGCTACATTACGCAGTAAGTAAATAAACAAACAATTAATAATGTTAAAAGAATGCCCTCCAACACGAAATTGCACTAAAAAGTAAAGAAATTATATTAAAAATCATGGTTTTATATAAAAACATCAAAAAGTGTGAAGGAATTATAAAAAGATCGCTGCATCGCATATTAGAAAGAAGAGCTAAAAGTGAATATGTATTGTGTTGCAAAATAATGTTCAATAAAGATTCAAAGATGAGTGTTGGTTTATATTTGATCTACACTAATACAATAGGAAACTATATGGAAATTATAGGAAAGAATTGTTCTGCACAAGTGCTTTGCTGCTTTGTTTAATGCTCAGGTATTTAGCTTTTCCATAAAGTGGTGTCTAAATAGCTGATCATCTTAATATTTGAATTATCAGTATTGAATGGGCAAGAAGCAAGAATCATTTTAAGCTATGTACTTCATTCTGAATATTACCAGTTACGAATTATCAGCAGTGATTTTTGTGAAGTACTATTTTTAATGAACATGTTAACAGTATTTGCTTTTGTAGAAATAGTAGTTTCAATTTGGTATTTTTATAAAATTGTATGTGTAATTGTTATTTAGGTGTAAGTTTAATGCAGATAATTTGTTTAGTGTTTGCAGTAATGATGTATATTTATTATTTTATTTCACATGCCTTACTACATTTTTGTACCAGAGAAACAGTATTTACTTTGATAATTATTCCACTTTGTAATGTTAACTTAGCACAAATTGTTAACTGTATGCATGAAATTTAACAATAACAATTCCTGTAGTATTACAAGCAATACTAGTTATGCTCATATATTGAGAGATTTTCTCAAAAGAAGAAAAAAATGTCAATAGTAACTTCATAGTAAAAATTTCTATAACTTTACTGATATTTTAATAAATGTGGTTGTAATTCTTGCAAATAAATTATTTGTTGTAATAACACAATTGTGTTTCATAAAAACGTACTAATTTTAAATGAATTAAAATACCATATAACTGATTCTACAGTAGTTTTTTAATCTTATTGATACTTCTGATAGATTAGCAATGGATACATCTACTATGCTATTAAGCTTGAGAACCATGCAAGAAAACGTTATCTTACAAAATGTAACGTACGAGGGCTGTTCAGTAAAGAATAATCACAATTTTTTCTGGACAAGGTACCTTTACTCATCCTCATAATTTTGATGGTCCTTCTCAAAATAGTCTCCCCTGAATGCGATGCACCTGTCCCAGCATTTCGGCCAGTCTTCAATGACATGCTGGAAACCACTTTTTGAGAGAACCTTCAAAATCGCCTCTGCAGCCTTCATCAATGCTTCTGATAATGGATAATGCCTCCCATGAAGGCGTTTCTTCAAATTAGGGAATAGAAAAAAGTCACATGGGGCTAAATCTGGACTATAGGGAGGGTGAGGGATGCACTTCACGTTGATTTTTGCAATATATTCAGCAATAACATTTGTAATATGCAGCCACGCATTATCGTGGTGCAGTATTGAGCCTGCTTCATGGAAATGTGGTCTTTTGCGCCTGATATGGACTTGCAATGTTTTCAGGACAACCCTGTAGTATTGTCCAGTTACTGATGTGTGTGCAGGTACAACATGCTGATAAACCATTCCATGAATATCAAAGAATGAGGTGACCATAACTTTCCCAGCAGAAGCAACCACTTTTGCTTTTTTGGGGGTTGGTGATGAAGGAGATTTCCACATTGAGCTTTGCTGTTTGCTCTCAGGATCAAAATGATGTAGCCAAGTTTCATCAGCAGTGATTACGTTTGTAAGAAACTCCAGATCTTCCTCTAACTTCAACTTTAAGTGCATGTAGACCTGCATGGTAATGCCCTTTTGTTCAGTTATCAACAGTCTTGGAATCCATCGCGCACAAACACGTCTCATGTGTAATGTTTCTGTCACCAATGAACTGTTCAGTATTTCAGAAAGTGATCTTAAGGTAATTTGTTGATCTTCTCTCACAATGGCAGCAGCAGTGTTGATGTTTTCTTCCGTAAGACCAGTAACTGGAGCACCGGGTCCAACTTCCTTTGAAATTGATTGTCTCCCCTCTTTAAACATTTTAAACCACCTTCGAGATAGGGAAGAACAGACTCTCAATAGGCCTCCTGTAACGTTGTATAGGCCTCAACTGAAGATTTGTTGAGACAAGAGCAGAATTTCAAAGTCACATATTGTTTCTCGCAAGTTACCTCCATTGCAGCGGTAGGCGATACTGAACATGTCTGAACTTGCCTGGTTCTCACAGGTGGGAACCAGGAGTACCAACAATGAAACTACTACGGTGAGTTTGTTTTACATTAGGCTAACAATATAATAAGATTGAATTTTAGTGCAAAAAATTATGACTAAAAAAATTAGGATCATTTTTATTGATCAGGCCTCGTACAACACAAATAAGCACAATATGTATAAAATGGCATCATAAAAGAATAATTCAATAGTGAATTACATTAAGTGAATGTACGCTAGCAGTCTTTACATTCAAGGTAAACTTTAGAATAGAATATATATATCAATTATTCATCAATTAACATCAGGTTTTAATTTTGGCCAAAATATACACTTATTAATAAAATTTCCGCCCAATTGGGGCCTTCACATAAAAACACACATTAGCAGTTCACACAACATTGGCCAGTGACACAACACACATGAACTAAGATATATATACATAAACACAATGTACACGTGCACACATGACAAAATGAAGCAAATAGAAACAAAATACAGAAGTTAAGGTATATTAAACAAAGATTGGGCACCATGACACACCACTCTGTAGCACATAATCTACCCATCACATACAAGGTCAACCAGCACAACCAAAACAAACACCATAACACAAACGAAGGTATGAAAACGAACTAGGAATACCTAAACAAACATGTAACATAAAGAGGCAGAACATAAATTAACTAACTAAAAGGTGCCTGCCTCAGTAGCGTGGTGGTAGCATGTCTGTCTCACATTCAAGAGGTCCCGAGTTTGAACTCGGTCAGGGTGAGTTACTTGGATAAGGTTTTTCCGGGATTTTCCCTTATCCTGAAAGACAAATGTCGGGTAACTCTAAGGACCCTGGACTCATTCGAGCATCATTTCACCAATTCCATTCATCGTCCAAAATGACTTAACGCTTTAGGACGTAAATTACAACAAAAAAAAATAATAATAATAAGTAAAAGGTTTAAAGCTGGGAAATATGGGCTCGTCTTTCTCGACCGGTTCTCAACAGTTCACTGAGTCGAACAGCTACATTCATAAAAATCTTCACAATTTCATAGGGACCTAGGTATCTATGGGCTAACTTTGCAGAATAGGTCTTCTGTTTAGAACTAAGAGGCCATGGCATTGAACTTTTCATGTTGACTCTATCCATTAAAGATCTTAGCCTATATACGGCTAGTGTGGAGAAATGATTAATTTCCATCAATTAACTAAAATAATAAGAGTAAAATGATGAAGCCTGGGACTCAAGTACTTACGATAGTAAGTCGCCACAAACGGTGTATCTCGAATGCGAGAGCTCCTAGTGGTTTACCGGGGAAATATATGAGTCAAATGTCAGAAATTAATGTCAGGACGGCACGTTGACCATGGTAGCTCAATGGGTTAGAGCGACTGGACGGAAACCAGGAGATCCGTAGTTCAAATCCCGGCCATGGCATTGAATTTTTCATGTTGACTATCCATCTAAGACCTTAGCCTATATACGACTAGTGTGGAGAAATTATTAATTTCCATCAGTTAACTAAAATAATAAGAGGCTGAAACTTACACATCACTCTCTGGGCTATATCATAAAGAGAGGGCGCTTTACCTTCATCATACCGCTTTCTAACAAGAGGATTAGTCCGTTGTAAATTATGAAACGCTCGCTGCCAGTTGTTACGAATGATCTCTGCAGAAAATTCTTGAGGCAAGAAATCGTCTAAGTGCCACAAATTAGACATCGGTGACCTTGGAGCATAGGCCTTACATAAGGTGAGACGGGGTTGTGGAATATGACTCCTGGCGGGCAGAGTTAAACGCTAATTGCAAACGAAACAGATTAGAATCCCATTTAAAGTGCTTGTCGTGGTGAAAGGCAATTAAGGCGGATTTCGCATGAGACGGGCAAAGGTAACAAGGAGTGGTGAGCCATTATCAGTCACTAGGAAATTCGGAGCACCAAACGAGGCAAAGACCCAAGAAGAACCTTAATTGCATTCCGTGATGTAGCGTTAGGAACGTGTTTAACCACATTAAGTTGGAGAATGCATCAATTATTACTAAAACATGAGTATTTCTTTGGGTAGAACGCGGAAAAGGACCCACAGAATCTTCGAATAGTTTCTGTATTGGTTTACTAGAAACTTTGGATGGTAACCCGTTCCATAACTGGCTTAGCCATAGCACTAACCGGACAAGCTCTAACACGTGTCGTTATATCTTGATTCATCCCCTGCCAAACAAATTGTTCACGAATCTTATACGAGGGCTGTTCAATAAAGAATGATCATAATTTTTTACGGTCTTAATTTTTTCGCACTAAAATTCAATCTTATTATATTCTGTTAGCTTAATTTGAAACAAACATGCCGTAGTAGTTTCATTGTTGATACTTCTGGTTCCCACCTGTGAGAACCAGGCAAGTTCAAACATGTTCAGTATCGCCACCTCTGCAATGGAGGTAACATGCAGTTAAAGCTGATGTTAGAGGAAGATCCGGAGTTTCTTTCAAACGTAATCACTGCTAATGAAACTTGGCTACATCATTTTGATCCTGAGAGCAAACAGCAAAGCTCAGTGTGGAAATCTTCATCACGAACCCTCAAAAAAGCAAAAGTGGTTGCTTCTGCTGAGAACGTTATGGTCATCTCATTCTTTGATATTCATGGAATGGTTTATCAGCATGTTGTACCTGCACACACATCAGTAACTGGACAATACTACAGGGATGTCCTGAAAACATTGCAAGTCCATATCAGGTGAAAAAGACTGCATTTCCGTGAAGTAGGCTGGATGCTTCACCACGATAATGTGCGGCTGCATATTGTCAATGTTGTTGCTGAATATCTTGCAAAAATCAACGTGAAGTGCATCCCTCACCCTCCCTATAGTCCGGATTTAGCCCCATGTGACTTTTCTATTCCCTAACTTGAAAAAACGCCTTCGTGGGAGGCATTATCCATCATCAGAAGCAGCGGTGAAGGCTGCGGAGGCGAATTTTAAGAATCTCTGAAAAAATGGTTTCCAGCATGTCTTTGAAGACTGGCAGAAACACTGGGACAAGTGCATCGCATTCAGGGGAGACTATTTTGGGAAGGACCATAAAAATTTTGAGGATGAGTAAAGATACGTTGTCAAACAAATTGTGATCATTCTTTAATGAACAGCCCTCGTGTTTTGTCTTAGCGACCCAAAGTCGATACATGGAAGTACTAAAAAACCGTAGGCACCAAAACATAGGCAATGCGATCTTGTCGGTACCAAGACATGTGGCGCGCGTAAGTAAAACATGGTGTCAAGTTGCTTTATAATACCAACTTCAGATCACGACGCTGATGCCCTGACAGGCTGGTAAAAAGCTCAGGAAATGTAGCGCAGACATTCACGTCCATAGCCTTCTGAACCGGAGGAAGAAATGAACTCGCTCGGTAAAAATTCTAGTTAACGCGTCTGCTACACAATTGTCTACACCACGTATCTGAACTGGCGTAAATTTAAACGCGGCGATGCGCACGTCCCAGGACGCAAGCCGAGCTGTTGACCGAGGCTTCCCAAGCGCCCATGTGAGGGCATGAATAACACATTCAAGGGTGAATTCCACATGTACAAGATATTGTCGATGTTTTTCCTAGTCGATGTTTTTCCTATCCAAATATTACGCAAGGGTCTCCAATTCGTATACCGAATACTTGCATTCGGCCTCGTTCAACGTGCGCGATGCGTAATAAATAGCACGACGGCCTTCGGAAAAATCTTGTAAAAGTACGGCCGCTAGTGAACCTTTGCTGGAATCGGTCTGGAGAACAGAGCGTAGACCAAACTCTGGAAATGAGGATTATCAATCGCTGTTTTAAGATCTTCTAAAGCACCCTTCTGGTCTTCTGTCCACACGAACGACACACCTTTGGGCCGGAGACAGTACAATGGCTCCGCCCGCAAAGCAAAGTCGGGGATAAATTTACTAAGGAACTTGGCCATGCCAATAAAGCGTGCTGATGCGCGTAAACCACGCGGAGGAGGGAAATTCCGAAGGACTTTCGTTCGGTCAGGATTTACAGTGATGCCAGCCGGAGACACTAAATGACCCAGAAAGGATATCTGCGAAGTCGCAAATGTGCACTTTTCCCTTTTAAGCGTGATTCCAGCACGCTCCAACCGCCAGAATACCTCTCGGAGATGATCACAATGAGTATCAAATGAATGAGTAACCACAAAATCATCCAAATAATGACATGCGTACTGAAAGTTAATGACTGAAAATAAGCTATCCAGCAAACGGGACAAAACTTGTGCAACTGTAGCAATCCCATATGGCACTGGCTGGAACTCGTACAGCCTCCAGGGCGTGGCGAATGCGGCTGTATGTTTAGACGACTCAGATAGAAGGATTTGAAAAAAAAACGCATTATTGAGATCCAGAACAGGGAATACCCTCGCTCGTGAAAAATAATGGGCATCCGTATGCAGATCTGAAATGGGTTGGGCTTCAATACGTATTTTCTTGTTAAGTTTACGATAGTTGACGACAGGACGAAAATCATTTCCCTCTCTGGTTCCAAGAAAATTGGGCTATTATATGCAGAGGTGGACGGTCGAATGATCCCTCTAACTAACATATATTCAATTTTGACTTTCACGTGGGGTCAAACGGTATTGCGGTTGCTTAACAGGAGTATTACCGATAATGTCTATATGCTACGTAGTCAAATTATTAAGACCTAGCTTATCGGAGAACAAGTTCCCATATTGCGACCAGATATGTTCCATACTCCTACTTTGTTCTGGAGTTAAATGGGACAACTGACCATGCATCGGGGCTACCTCTTGCACCAAATTCTAATCCCTAACCAACAACTCCGAATGAGAGCTGAAATTACGCCAAAAGGGAATGTTCACATTGGGGGTGAAAGCGAAAGATAGTTGGTGCAGACGAAAATCCAAGGTCATTAGCACACGAGTCATAAAATCGGACACCAAGATACCTTTATAGGGGAGGTCAGAAAGCACATAGCAATAATGCTTCCATATGAAACGGGGGAAAAGAGTTGTCAACAGAACTCTCGCTTTCAACTCAAACATCTCTCCATTAACTGACACGTACTGGACTTGGTATGACTAGACCTTAGCTGAAAATGTGAATAATGATTAACCCAAAAATTGTTCGTGAACCATGGTACAGATGTTTCCCGAGTCTAATAAAGGCTATATAGGATGTTTGCCAACACGACCTGAACCACCGGTTTTCTAACGAAGGGGACGCCAGTTACGCGACGTACAGGTGGTACATATGCCTCAGCATGTAGTAGCTCCTGGCTTCAAATGGGTCGTGCTTTAGAACGTTCAGCACCTGAAGACAATGCAACATTTGACCGAACACCACGTGATGCGTTACGTTAACGCATTTAATGATACAAGGCACCACTGCAAAATCACGCTCGTGAAATGTGTAGTGTAGTGTTTAACGCCCGCTTTTACTACATACGGCACCGCAGGTGATGACACTGATGATACATGAGATGAAGATGAAGCACCGGTGAAATGAAATGGCAGGGGAAACCGCAGATCCCCGAGAAAACCCGCCCCAGCGCCGTGTTGTCCACCAAAAATCACACTTTGCGGTCGCCTGGGCTCGAACCCGGGCTTCCGTGGTGAGAGCCAAGCGGTTCACGCTCGTGAAGGGGAAGCATACTTCGTCCCCTGAGATAGCACGGCATTACCCCGTGTACTCTCCTGCAACATCCGCGGAGATGGGTGAGAGACATCTACGTCCCTTGCATTATCCGCCAAAGCCTGTTCTGTCAAAAGAGGCAAAAGCGATTCTAACTCCATAAATGTAGTCTTGATGGGGGAACCTCAGCCGTCAGACCGAAAAAGATTACATCACATATTTCTTCATTATCAGGTAACAACAGTAATCAGGCAAATAACCTAGTTCTAAGCATATAATCTGTGAAGGTCTCATTGAAAGCTTGGGGCTTAAGATATTGATCTCGCGTAATATTTATTAATGCATGGCAATCCAAAAAACCCTGGTGGAATGCGCGTAATGGTTGCGAAACATGTTTGATTCACAACAAATTCAAGATAAGCCCCAGCAATGAACTCTAAGACACCACCCCACCGCCGCCTGGAATCAAACCCGGGAACCCTAGCAGAATTGTAGAATCCCTGAACAGCCTTTTAGATAACAGCCTTATCAAATCCACTCACAAACGCTTATCTGTTTTCTTTCGGCGTACCTTTGGATTTGAAAATAAAACAGCACCTCCGCTTTGCTCCTAAAGTTGTTTGCCCTCCTTTCTAATCTTCAGAATTAAATTTTCTGATTTTCCACAATGCTAGCGTCTGTAACGTAGGCGGAGCGTGTCTACCTCACGCAGAAAAAATGTTCTTGTTTTCCCTCAAATTACTATGTTTTTTCAAGAGATCCCTAGTTCGAATCTCGATCGGGGTGAGTTATCTGCATAAGGTTTTTACTCGGGATTTCCCTTATCCCGAAAGTGGGATGTCTGGTAACTCTAAGCTCTTTAGGCCCTGTGCTCATTTAAGCACCATTTCACCCATTTCTCTCATAGACCAGTATGGTTTACATTGGAGGAAGTAAACTACAAATATGTGTATTCTGCTGTCCCCTTTGTTACCTGCTTGAATGGAAAGTTTAAGAAATTTTGCCTGGAATCCTTGTGAGGTGTTTCTATTATATTCCAAATGCACTGTCGAACCTCACTATGGAACCCAAGATTTCGTTTATGTGTAAACAAAAATTGTAGAGACGTTTCTAAGTGTTGTATTTGTGTAACGGAGAGACTAAACATTCGGGCTGAGCTAACGATTTTTGACTAATAAAGCAGTTTGAGATGAACTTATTTCTTTATCTTATGTTACAATATTTTTGTTTTATTTTTTCCCAGATTATTTTCTTACCTTTTAATAGAGAAATGGTGAGCCCATCTCACGTAATGTAAGGATAGCATGTCCACCTCACATTCAAGACTTCACGAGTTGAAGTATTGGCTAGAGATAATGATTTTTCGAGAGTTTCCTTATCCTGAGAAGAGAAATGTGAGTACCTCTCAGTCTTTTTTTTTCAATATATATATATTTCTTGTTTTTCTTATTTAACCGATTTTTCATTATTTCCGTTTACTTTATTATCTGTTTTCATAGTTTCACAAATATTCACTATATACATAAACACCCATGCCCAAGGCGGGACTCGAACCCGCGATCCTCTACGCGGTGGAACGCTAGAGACGTACGCTTTAACGACCATGGCTACGAGGTTTGGCTTCTCGAAACACCGAGCGGGATGGCTCAGGCGGTTTCGTCTGTGGCCCGCAGTCGGGAGACCGGGGTGTGATTCCCGTGGCAAATCAACCTGGCCCATGTTTTTTCGGAGATTTTCCCGGGTCACTAGGGAATGCTAGGTATATTAATTACATCCCCCGAATTTCCTGTCCATTTCCTCTCCATTAACATTTTTATCAACTCTGATATGGTGGTGTCTTTCAGGGTAGAAGTGTTGGCGGGTGTCTCGGCGCTGCATAGCAGGATGATATGCTCTGAGGAAAACTACTTCCTCCTCTGGTAGATCGGTTGCCGGTCTCCGCTCCTCTGCTGGAACCATTTCTGGCCGCCAGCCAGGGACCTTTGGGGCTCGGAACGCCTACCTTGGTACCTACCATTAGGGCTCGGCTGCTGGGCTCGTTTCCGTCCCGCTGTGGGAGAGCGAGTTCGTTGTCCTGGCCTGTCAGGGTAGGTCTCTATCCAAGTAAACTGTATGGGCCCTGCCCTCTGTACTGTGGTGGTCAGCCACCTTCTGTCTCCTTCACCTCATCCTTCCTCCCGGGTGTGCCCCCACTTGGGAGCATAGGAAGAATGGGCCCAGCATGGTGGCCTACGTACCAAATCCCCTCCGTAATGAAATCCCAATCCCAGTCTCGGAACTCAGTCTGAGTTGAGCATAATTTCAACCATTCCGTTCATCCACAGTTCCAAATGATCTACTGGGCTAAAGAATTTAAAACTTAAGGAGCAAGTGTAACAATGAAGGGGAGAAAAAGGAAGAACGAAAATAAAAATAAAATCGAAAAGGAAATGACTAAAGAAAAAACACATAAATATAATTTTTCCCAAACACATTTGTTTTTTTAAATATGTCTGGTGCCAGAAATGTGTTATTCACGTCATATCGAAATTCTCTCAAACAATTTTCCCTTTGATTACGGATTCACGTGTGATCAGCCGCCTCAAATTTTAAAGGTCGAGTTTGACCTTTCTGACACGGATGATCACCAGTGAAGCCTTAATCAATAACGCTCGCCACGAAAGCTTCAAGTCTTGCCTGATGCTTTATAAAATAAAATATATCAAATAAATAACTTAGTTGACACAGCATGTTCGTGAAGATAATGGATATTCGTCTTTTTAAGAAACCCTTATTCTCGTCCCCCATATACATTGGTTAAAACATTTTTATAACTGCTGCAAAAATTGATGACCTGATCATTCTTTCTATCTAGGATACGATTATATTAGCGACATTTGTGTGATGTATGAGTAATATTGTCTATTGGTAATGTCAAAATGAATTGTTCAAAACGTAAAATTAAATCCACACTGGGAATTGCAAATGCACGAGCATACCCCAGCAAACACAGTGGAAAACGCAGAAATAATTGCGGATATATTTAATGTATATTATGTTAATGTGGTTGAGTCTCTAAATATTAAATCATGTCAGTTAACTCAAAAAATAGTTCACGATAAAGAAATCTGCAAATCAATGGTGCTAACAGAAACGACAGTTGAAGGGATATTTAGATAGATAAATGAAATAAAATTTAAAATAACTGCTGACCTAGATAAATGTTCTAATCAAATTATAACATATTGAAAAGAAATGATGAATCGGTGACATGTATTATAGACAAAGTGTTGATACTGGAAAATGTCCAAGCTCTTAATTGATTATAAATCAAAGTGTTAATAGTGGAACATTTTGAAAATATTTGTATTACACCAATATATGAACAAAAAGACTGTAATTTAATGGTAGGAAATTAGAGACCAATTCCATTACGCTATGTTTTCTCTGAAATCACAGAAGTTATATTTCTAAGAGGATTAAAGAACTTTCCCTGTAAATTTAGCATATTATAGGTAGACCGTAGATCTTTAACCTGCCTATTTCTACGTTACGACATATTTTGACCAACAAATCCCTAAAACCTTACTTTTTAAATTCATATTAAATGGAAAATAAATAAGACATCTCAGATCAGTATAAATCAATTTCAGCACTACCACACGCACAGTGGTCCAAGCAAGTTCCACCCTCTTGTAGAGTTTCAACTGTCAACAGCATATTTTATTGTTAAAGGTTGACGAACCCATGCTTATGAGTACTTTTTGACCGCGAGCCTGGAAAAATATATTTTTCCTGCCGTTACAGAAGTTTGTTGAAAGTTTCCAAGGTGTGAATGTATGAACTGTTCAGTGACAAAGATGCCGAAATTCGCGACTTCAAAGTCAAGCTTGATTCGTTAGTGGTTGAACGAGTTTCTATGTTTTACTGCGGATGGAAAAATAATTTTCTTCAGCCTTGCAATAAAGGGGTATGTAGTCTGAATATATAATTATTAGTAAATAATAATTATTTATTATTGTTTTTATTAAATTCAGTATAAATTCACACTGCTAGATGTGAACTTAAGCTCTCTTTTTACAACTAAACACTAGTAGCACAACTTCACTTATCTATTTAAATCCTGGGGACCGGTTTCAAAGCAAACATCTGCTTTATCCTCAGCCACTCAGCTTGACACTCACCCACTAACTGACTGACTGACTGACTGACTGACTGACTGACTGACCTTGACCACTACCGGAGTTTGAAGGATAGCTCCTTATCTAACTGCCATCTACCGGGGACAACACAAACTTATTGATGATGTCTATAGGAGGGATATCAAAATTCATTACGCGATCCTTATTTTTCAAAATAAATATCTTCTCCCAAACCATTAAATCTATCGGTTCCTTCAATTGTTTCAATAATTTAACTTCTGGATTTACTTCATGATTATATGACCAAAAATGATCAGCCACTGCCGATTTCTCGGTCTGTCTATATTTAATATTTCTAAAATGTTCTTTCGCTCTGGTTTCTAAATTACGCTTGGTTCTGCCAATATAGATCTTATCGCATTCTAAACAGTTAACTTGATAAATACCAGATTTTTTTGTTGTCTGAAATTTTGTCTTTTTTAGAAAACTGTAGCAAATTCTTTATACTGTAATTATTATGAGGTGCTAGTATTATACCCACTTCTTTGAAAATTTTTTGGAACCTTTTATTTGCCCACGGATGATAAGTAAATTTTTTGAAATTATAATCTTCTTTTACTTTTTTAAGAGTGGAAACATCATTAACATTTTTTTGATATTTAAATTTTTCCATTCTTCTGATTATAAAATCTTTATTAAAGCCGTTAATTAAAGCAGTGTTTACAATATGTTTATATTCTGCATTAAATTCTTCTTCATTTAGAGGTATGTTTATCAATCTTTAAATCAAACTGTTAAAAACAGCAAATTTGTGCGACATAGGGTTAAAACTTTTATTTTTGATATAATTATCCGTGTGAGTTGACTTTCTATAGATGCCAAAACTTAATTTATTGTTATTTTTCATTATCTTTAGATCTAGAAAGGGGATGTAGCCATTGTTTTCAATTTCTATTGTGAACTTGATAGCTTTATCCTGTGAATTTAGAATATTTAAAGCCTCATCTATATATCTTTCAGGAACTATGGCAAAAATGTCATCTACGTATCTATACCATATTTTAAAAATTGAAGGAAAAGCTTTAGTGACTTCTATTTAAAAAAAACTCATAAATAGATCAGCAAGAAAGGCTGAAAGGGGACTACCCATGGCTACTCCTGAAATTTGTTGAAAAACATTTCCATTGAAAGTAAAGAAATTTTGATCTAAACACAGATTAGTAAGTTTCATAAAATCTTCTATTGACTCCTTATCCAAATCATTAGAACTCAACCATTTTCTTAAAAACGTTAGAAGTTTTTCCTTGGGAATACTGGGAAATAGGGCAGTTACGTCAAAGTTACTAGTGTTTAGTTGTTATTAATAACCTAGTTTACTTCACTGTCAGCAGCTTCAGTTTTTTACATCTCTTTTTACATTTTAAAATTAATTTAGTTTGATGGCGCATTTAAAGAAGGCAAATCTCTGTCCATATGCAAGGTTTATTTCTTTGTTCCATAAGTCAGAGTTCATTGATTTGTTCAGAACTTTTCGAACTGTAGTCTAAATTAGATCTTGCGATTGTATCTTTTGTATTTTGTGGAGACAGTGAAAATCGTCTGACATTTCTCAGTTTATTATAAAGTATTGCGTTATTTGCAGAAGAAAAAATGAAAGTGCAATTTTTATATTTCGTTTTTGGTTTCCAATGACAAAAAAAAAAAAAAGGTCCCCTCTCTCATCATGTGCAGTAAGCAAGCCACAATGCCAATGGGGGGTGCAAATCAAAATCCAAACAGCTGCTCTTAACGCAATCTTTGAAGCAGACAAACAAGAAAATTAGGTTCTGTGCAGAATTGTCATGCATTGATAGTAGCTAATATTCCATTCAGAAACATTGAAAATGAAGCATTTAGGAGGTTCTGGGAGAACTACTGCAACAGATCAGTTCCTTCCAAATCAACAAGCAGGAAGTATACGTGCAGCAGTATTGTGACGACGCAATAAGGATGATACGGGAGGTCATAGGGGAATCGTATGTTTGGATTTCAGTCGACGAAGCCCCTGGTGTTTGTGATCAACACATAGCAAACTTAATAGCTGGTAAATGTGACCCAAATTCATCCTTGAGGTCATAACTTATCTGCACGAAGCAACTTCTGAAATCTAACAAACTATAGCAAACTTCGTGAACAATGGTCTGAAAGTGTTGTATAGACGAAAACAGGGTACTTATTGCATACACCGATGCTGCAGCGTATATGCTAGCAGTTAAGGAGCTTCTGAAAGTGTTTTATCCTTACCCAGTGTACGTGACTCCCCTTGCGCCTGGCATCAACCATGTAGCAGAGGATGTGAGATTGCAATTTCCAATTGCAATAACCGATTTCGACCATAAAGAAGACATTTTCAAAAGCTCCAACTAGAGCTCAGGCCTTCCCGGAGCAACTACCCTATGTTCCTTTACCCTCCGAACCTGTGTTTACTCACTGGAGTACATGGTTGAAAGCTACTGAATACTACAATCTTCATCTCCACGAGATACAAACTGTTGTAATGTAGGTGGAGGATGATGTAACTGCAGGGAAGCTGTTCGAGATTCCTCTATTCCAGACGACTTGGAATATATCAGGGCTCCCTTAACATTCGTTGTTGAGATTATTTCAAATTTGGAGAGGAGAGGGGAAACCATTGTGAAAAGGTGAAAACCCTCATTTAATTAGAGATGTCAAGGTCAACATTAATAATGTTCTAGAAGAAGTTGGAGAGAAAATCAGGACAAAAATAGACAAAGTTCTTAAGGATACCCATCTGTGAAAAACCCTAAATCAACAATTTTGCTTGGATTGACTTGAAATTTTAGTATAATTATTTTAGTAATAACAGTAGCTCACTAACCGATTTTCAGACATTTGTAATAAATAGATTTTGTGATATTAATATATTTATAGTGTTCTATTGTCATTTAATTAAACTGTTCCACACGAGCCCGCCTTGGTAACGTGGATAGTAGCGTGTCTGCCTCATGTTCAAGAGGTCCCGAGTTCGAATCTCGGTCAAGGCGAGTTCCCTGGATAAGGTTTTTTTCCGGGTTTTTACCTTATCCTGAAAGACGAATGTCGGGTAACTCTAAGCTCCACTGGGTCCGAATTCATTTGAGCATAATTTCACCCATTTTATTCATCACCCGATATTACTTAAAATTGGAGGAAATAAATAAATAAATAAACGAATGAATGAATAAATAAATAAACAAACAAACAACAAATAAACAAATAAGTAAATAAATAAATAGATACATAAATAAATAAATAAATAAATAACTAAATGAATGAATAAATAAATAAATAAATAAATAAATAAATAAATAAATAAATAAATAAATAAATAAATAAATAAATAAATAAATAAATAAATAAATAAATAAATAAATAAATAAATAAATAAATAAATAAATAAATAAATAAATAAATAAATAAATAAATAAATAAATAAATAAATAAATAAATAAATAAATAAATAAATAAATAAATAAATAAATAAATAAATAAATAAATAAATAAATAAATAAATAAATAAATAAATAAATAAATAAATAAATAAATAAATAAATAAATAAATAAATAAATAAATAAATAAATAAATAAATAAATAAATAAATAAATAAATAAATAAATAAATAAATAAATAAATAAATAAATAAATAAATAAATAAATAAATAAATAAATAAATAAATAAATAAATAAATAAATAAATAAATAAATAAATAAATAAATAAATAAATAAATAAATAAATAAATAAATAAATAAATAAATAAATAAATAAATAAATAAATAAATAAATAAATAAATAAATAAATAAATAAATAAATAAATAAATAAATAAATAAATAAATAAATAAATAAATAAATAAATAAATAAATAAATAAATAAATAAATAAATAAATAAATAAATAAATAAATAAATAAATAAATAAATAAATAAATAAATAAATAAATAAATAAATAAATAAATAAATAAATAAATAAATAAATAAATAAATAAATAAATAAATAAATAAATAAATAAATAAATAAATAAATAAATAAATAAATAAATAAATAAATAAATAAATAAATAAATAAATAAATAAATAAATAAATAAATAAATAAATAAATAAATAAATAAATAAATAAATAAATAAATAAATAAATAAATAAATAAATAAATAAATAATAATGCTCCACATTATGCAATTTTAGTTCGAGGAAAATAATACTGTGTAGTTATACTCATAAATAAATTATTAGTTAATTTATGAGATGAAATTTCAATCAGACCCTTGGTTTACGATAAAAAATGATTCACCTCGTATTTTATTAATTTTTAATATTTGCTTGTGAAATATGATCTTTGTTATTTAATTGCACAAATCCTGGTGGCATAAATAAACGATCTCTTAGATTTTCTTTGGTACTGTTTTTATCCAAGTACAAACATTTTCAAGCTTCTAGATTGAAAACTGCATCTTGTGGAATAGTTTATATTTCGAAAAGTGCTGAAAATTAAAATCCCAGGAAAATCACCAAAATAAGTTATATAAAGCACCGTGCCTCTTACACTCAGCCGCTTAAATAGTCATGTTCCACAGTTGTTTTAGGGTTGCATGGCATTAAAAATAGTCGGAAATATAAGAACAAGGATTACTCTATTTAACTAGGCAAAATGAAGTTTTTGTAATTTTTTCCATTTTTTAACCAATTTTCACAGATGTCGGACGATGAATGCACTGGGTGAAATGATGCTCAGATGAGTCCAGGATCCATAGAGTTTAGAGTTACCCGACATTCAACTTTCAGGTTAACGGAAATCCAAGGAAAAAGCTTCACCCTGAACAACATTGGAACTTATGAGCTCTTGATCATGAGGCAGACACGCTATCACCTACGCTACAGAGGCGGGCTTTGTTTACAGAGCTAAATGGAATTACTTGTATCATACTTTTAAAGTTATAAATGTTAAATTATGTTCCAAAATTATTTCTGTATTCGATTTGAATAGTTTGAATTCCGAAGTTGAGGATTACTTGAACGCCTACCACTATCTTGGATACAAGTGAAAAACAAAGCCTTCTTCAAGCAAAGATGAGTTCAATTTCTTTCAGAATTTATGCAACAAGTGTGACAATGGCTTCTTGAGGACAATAAAGTTCTTCAAGTTATGTCAGTCTTTTCTCCAGCAGTGACTAAAATTGGTAAGCGGGCTGTTATCGATTTAGCAAAGCTCTTCCCAAAGGATCCCAGTATCATTACATGAATAGATAAACAGTGGAAAAGTTTATACCGCGTCAAACTGATTGAAGTAACACAAATAGTTAAGTGGTAGAGTGAAGTTTCGTCATGTAGAGATGCTAGGGAAAACTTATTTACTAAAATAGTGAAAATTGCAGTTCTCACCCTATCTGTTTCACATTCTAATGCAGGTGTTGAAAGGGGTTGTAGCCAATTAGGCGCAATAAAAGAAGAAGAGCAAAATAGACTGAAATGTTTAATTCCATTTTAGAAACAAGATTTGAACATACAAATTATAAAACTATTGCTGGACCTATTATTTACCCAAGGAATTTTTGAGAACATTAAAAGCATGGAGAGCTACAATTCTCAAGAACCAGAATCGTGGATGGATAATACAGTTTTTGTGGCAGATTTTGACGAATTGGATAATTTTTAAAGTGATTAGGTACATTTACGTAAATTAAGTAATTGTACACGATAATGTTCCGTATGGTTCCCGCCAATTTAACTGATAAAATTGTAGCTACCTTTAAGGTCGTTTCAGTTTTTAAACTGTTACAGTTTCAAACTTCACATATTCTTTATATAATTAGTTTTCCTACACATTCACAATTTTTTATATTATTGGGAGAGATAGTGAATTTTTATCGTACTGGTAAGTTCTGGTCACAGTTTCTGGTGCTTTTTAAGGAAGGATTCACTGCATTTTTATTTCCGTTTTGGCGACACTGAAGTCGGTGCCGCTGATTGTAATATATTGTTGGTAAAAGTGCCGACAAGTAGTCCAAGGGAAGGAGAATTAAAAATGAATGGGTTGTTATGGACCGACTGAATACTATATTGAAAATGTAATGATCAGGTTAAATCAGAAAGACTTTCTGACGAATGTGTATTAGCTAGCCGAGTGAAGTTAAAAACATTGTATTTCCGTCATCATTTACGCCAAAGTTAATGATGGAAGCACTAATTCCGGTTATTAATAAATTGCAAGATGTTTTTAACACGGTCGGTACAGATGCAATCGGTTCTGATGCTATTAATTTGCCACAAATCGTAGTCGTTGGCACTCAGGTAAGCATATCAAGGTTAATGATTGTGACAATTTAGATGTAAATGCTTCATACTACTTTGCAGAATTTTGAGATTACATGAATACGTGCTTTAAGGGAAAAATAGGTTCAGTTCCGTCGGTGTTCGGTTATTGAAGTTTGAGAAAAACGTACGTTAGCTATTTCAGGGTTAAGTGCATATTAATTCAGAATAAGGAATAACTTAGGATCGTTGGAGTTTAGTGTAACTGATGTTTTTGTATTCTCCTACCCGTTTCTTCGCATTTGCAACTTCTACACTCCCCTGCTCATTTAAACACATCCATAGGCTTAAATGGCTTAAATCCTCAGTATCCCGGCTATGCTTTGAGGTTAGGGTCGTCTCAATTTGGCTATAGTTATTCATTTCGTGTATCCCTTCTATGCGCATTACTATGCCACCATGATGTCAGAACACCTATGGAACATTTACCACAATAAGTAACATCTATCAACATGGTCTTGAAATAATAATCAGCAATTTTATTTAATAGGTCACAAAATATAAGAATTTATTTTTAATGTTATTGATGTTATCTACCATTTTCAGAGAAATGAGGTGTTCATATTCTTTGGTTGTTATAAATGTTATAGTGAACAAACCTGATAGATATTGAGCAAGTATAGCACATACTACTATCACTAGCAAACATGTAACTCATAAACTTTTCCTCTTACATATCTATTGTGTAAAACTTATTATGCCTTCCGGAATTGGACATATATTTAAGTACTTATGCATTGAAAATTAATAAGTTATTGTATCAATAGCAAAATATACTGCGGACCATAAACCGCAAAGTGCAACCTAGGATTTTTTTTTATATAGCAGAGGAGTGTAGAAGTTGCGACGGTAAAGCAATGGAGAGCATAGCCGAAACATTAGTGTAGGTTAAACCCCAATGATCTATTATCTTTAATTACTGAAGATCAATATGCACCTGTTTTGAAATCACTAATGTAAGTTTTTCTCAAGCTTTAGTAACTGTTAGCATATGTCGCCTAGCAGCTGAAGGTACTAGTTCTGGAAGGCATACTAAAGCTTTGGCATATATTGTAATGTGTTTAAAAATAATGTATATTGTTTGAGGTGCCTTGAGTAATAACACGCGTAAAACACTGAAAAATGTGTGGTTAAGGTATGTGCTTTAAGCCTTACCGTGAGCAAAGCTCAGGGGTATTTATGGCAAATGCATGACAATTTAGCCACCGATGGTCACTGGTACCTGTATTAATAAATGAAAATTTGTGAATCACCACCATTTCAAGCATTAACCATGGAACATGCATTATATTAGGTTAATAATAATGTAAATCACCAAGGCATGCAATCTACCTTATATATTGAAAATTGAATGGGATATTAAAGAATTCATACACATGTGTTGAGTGAGAGTATAAGAGTGACCTTAAAACTTTCTTGTTTAGGATTATCTAATAGTTTCAGGTATCATAAATTTTTATTGCAGAATAGTATGATCCTTTTTGGAACAGATTTAAGCTATTTGCTAAACTATGCAGATCTGCATTCCTCATACTGTGGTCACGGACAGCAGGTTTGTTAAGATAGCTTAACAGAATATATGTATTCACCAGCATGAGTGAGAATTTGTTTGGTTTTAAATAAGGGCCTACAGGAATGATGGAGCCCACAAATGATATGTGATAAAGACACCTACTTGCAGTGTGCTGAATTACCTCAGAAGATAATTCCATATTGCAGCAGAGAGTAAAAGTAGGTAGAACTTGCTGTTGTTGAGGCACTTTGGTTAAGCAAACTTTTTAACTTTTTAATGCAAAACAGAGTTAAGCTTTGGTAGCATGGTTTCTGTTTTCTGCAGTTGAGCTCTTCACCTATTTTGAATCTAAGAAATTTTATGTGATTCTTTATTTATAGTGATTGTTGTTGACTAATGGCACTGGGGATTAGTTGATTTGCATCATTTTCCCCCTGGCTTCCCAATATAAAGCCTGTAGGTTCTCACTTTTGAGACCATTACATTTGTCCAAATGATGTTTGTTCATGATGACATCCTCTTTACAGATAGTACATTTGGGTGTAGGTATGCAGTGTATTTTATAAAGGTGTTCTGCAAGACAATCATGGCCAGTTTCCATTCTAAATAGGGCCACTGCAGTTTTTTTTGGCAATTTTTGTATGTCAGTTTCGTCTCCAGTGTTCTTATAATCCTTGTCTTTTAGTTTATCTTCTTCATCAAGTCCCTGCTGTCTTTTAAAATGTAGTTTAATGTTGTTTAATTTTTTATTAATTTCAATTTGTCTTACAGGTTTTATATTTTGAATTGCACCTTTTTTTGCTAGTTGGTCAGCATGTTCATTACCTGAAAGTCCAACATGGGCTGGAATCCATTGCAGGGTGACATGGTTTCTTGATTCAACAGCTTTAATTAAACTTATTTCTTTGGTGTTTCTTGTTGTTTTGTTTTTATAGTTTACAATCCCATCTATGGCTGATTTTGAATCTGTTAAGATAACTATGTTTTGCTTTATGTACGGTGTGTACAGGACATTCTGCAGTGCTGCTTTTATAGCTGTTAGTTCTCCGTCGTAATGGTTTGAAATTTTGTCTAGTGTTAGATACTGTGCAAAATGTTTGCAGTATACTCCTGCACCAGCATCTTGTTTGTTAATAAAGGATCCAGCTGTATATATTTGAAGCCATTCTTTTTCTGGATCTTTCATTTTCTGTGGCTATTGCTATTGCTCTCATTTCATCTGATGAATTGTTTTGCTTATGTATTGTATATAACAGGTCATTCTTATAATCTATATCAATATATTCTGTTGGACTCGTTTCCTCTATTGTTATATTTGTTGCTATTATGTTCTTGTGTTTTGAGTTATTGATGTATGTTCTGAAGCTTGTTTGGGTTTTTAGATTGCTTATATTATCCACTATGTGATACCACTTGTGTCTATTTCTGTTAACTTGCAGTTTTTGTGCTAGGGTAATTGCCTTTAGTTCATGTTCCAGTTCTATGGCCATATTTTTTGTGAAGCTTTGTAGTATGGCAATTGGTGCTGCTTTTACAGCTCCTGTTATTATTCTTAGTGAATTGTTTTGTGAAGTTTCTATTTTCCTTTTGAGTTTCTTGTTAATTCCATTATTCACTTATGCTTTGTGTTAAATTTAATGAATTTGGTTTTATTCATAATTTAATCGTAGCATGAAAAAACTATTTGTAGTTGGATTTGAAGAGACTGTTGCTTCTGAAACTAGTCCATCAAAAATAAAAATGTAAGTGACAGTGTTAAAAACTGACTACAAATAGTTTTTTTGATTAATTTGTACGCCACTTTTGCTAAATTCCTCCAGACATGCAAATCATAGCTTATTTGCTTCAGATCAAATGTTAGACTGTTCAAATGCTTTATTGATAGTCTCTTAATTGCTGATGTGACTTATTAGATATAAGTACACCAATATCATCTCCAAAGAGCTCAGTTATTGACTCCTTGCTAGGATTATATGGCAAGTCATTTATAAATATTAAAAATAGCAATTGCCTGAGTACAGAGGCTTGTGCACATCTTTAGTATTATCCTGCTGCTTGAACAGTTACCATGGCTTTATCTTTGTTAATAGAAACCTCTAAGATAATGCACTGATTAATCCTGTAAGAGTGAGAGCGGAACTGCCACGCTTCTCAAGCCTGTGCCAAACACCATTGAATTCATCACTTCAGCCAATGGAATGCGCAAGAATCACAAATGACAGATATATGTTATGTCCACGTGGAGTAATCAGTAACCATTCGAGCAGCACAATAATATATCTTGGTTAATTTTGACATTACGCATAATTCCTCCAATCACACATAATATCTTGGTTAATGTTATATATGGTTCGTGGCAGAACTTTCACAAGCTGTAATACACATATTGCACAACAAGAAGGTAGACATATAATGAATCAGTATACAGTCTGAATTTTAAAAGAAGATACGTGAAGGTCATCAAGCAAGGGACATGAAGGGTAAGAGGAGAAGCGTAAACAAAGTTGCCAGATTGTTACACTGGTGAATCACATGATTCTCAGGTCAGTTATTGCTAGTCATGTCAAATGTTTGTTTCAGTTGTGAGTAATTTCAAATATATGTTCACGCATACATGCCAACCAATAATGATATTCATTACAGTGCTTACGTCGCAATGCTTTGTTATACTATAATGGCATCTATTTTATTTGTATTAGGAAAACTATTTGAGCTAAAAATATGGGGTTTTATGGTTATGTTGAATACATTACTCTCTCTTTCCTCATGGATCAGTTTTTGTAAAATCTGAATTTTTGTCTTAGTGCGAATAGTATTTACTAGGGATTGATTAGTTTGGCACTCGTCTCACACCACTTAGGGGGAATGCAATACGACAACACCGCAGTACTCCGATTGGTTGCTCACCTAGTAGCGCTCAAGGACAAACATCATCCCATTTGAAACACATAATTGTGTGTATGTGTGTGTGTATATGTGTGGGTGGGTATGTGTGTTCACTTTATTTTCATTGCTCATGGTTTACATTATGGCCCTGAAAGTGTCAGAAGCCAGTATAAAGAAGTGGTTCTTGTTTCTAGCAAGAAAGTTTTCATAAAGTCACTGATTATAATTCAGAACTTCTGTGAACCCCCTCCAAATATATCTTCCCCTCAGCCAGTTTTGACACAGTGGGTAATGTGGTTAGAGGCTGTCATACTATGCAGAACATTTCAGTGAAGTGAAAACTCTTTAGAGTTCCCTAAATGCAGAAGGTGCAGTCAGTATTGCCACAGGATGAGAACGTTTGGCTAAAAGCAGCATCCAAGAAAAGATACAGTACATCCATATCATTTTTCCAAAATACCTGAAATCTTAAAGCATTTGGAAGCTCAAAATAATTATTTGAAACATTCACTTTCTTCGATTGGCAAAATTTCAATAACATTGTTGTCAGAAACCCACAGGGTTGCAAAAATTACATTTGGCAAACTCAACATTCAGGTTGTACAACACTGCCAAATTTAACTACTTATGATATTTGATTTGTTCATTTATGCCTAATTTGGTACCTATTTTCTTGATTTTTTTTGTGCTTATTTGCTTGCTTATTTACTATATTTTTTTTTGCCTAGAAATCCAGGCTTTAGTAATAACAAAGAAGATGGGTGGAAAATGTATAATTTTAAGTGTATTGTGACTTTGTGGGTTCGTAGAATTAAAAGTCCGAGTTGCAGAAATTCAAAATGTTCTTTATTTCCGTAGAAGTACTCTTACAGTAGCAGGATTACGTCACATACACAATTACACTCTTCCAAGGTCGTTGACCACAAACAAAAGCATTCACACAATTCAGTACTGATTACTCCCTCATTATGACTCTGTTTACTGCTGTCTTTACAACTACTACGCTGGCGTGTCGCCTCTTATATATACCACTTACTCATATCACCAAACATTTCTGGAACATTCTGTAACAAACAAGAAATCTATCAAGATGTCACTAGAATGTTCCATTTTATCTGTTTTGGCTTGCCTTTTATCTCCGTGCTATGTTCATCTGCTTAGGCAAGCTCTTTATCTCCACCCGGCACTATCTGTCCCTTAGCGCTTCCGCGCCACACTGACAGTATACTTATAAGGCAGAAAAGTAATGCTATTAAAACTATCCTCAAGTACGTGAATATGCATGTTTACAGATTCCATTCTGGGCATACAATTTTGAATATGATAGTAGTTTGATGAACCACTATTACGTGAACAACTGGAGGCCAGACATGTTAATTAATATGCATTGTTTAAAATTAGTGTTAACATTGACTATTTTGATGAAGCAATGAATCTTGGTATATGGCCAAATGGAGCATTTATCAGCATTTTTTTTTTTTAACCAGCGGAAGAGAGTACCTCAAACTATATAAACAGGATATATTTAAATGTTCAACTATAATTTAATCTGGATTTAATTCTTTTGAATATCTGACAAATATGGATAAACTTCTTAATTTTGAAATGGAATACAAACGAGAGCTGTTCAATAAAGAATGATCATAATTTTTTACGGTCATAATTTTTTGCACCAAAATTCAATCTTATTATATTCTGTTAGCTTAATGTGAAACAAATATGCCATAGTAGTTTCATTGTTGGTACTCCTGGTTCCCGCCTGTGAGAACCAGGTAAGTATAGACATGTTCAGTATCGCCTACCGCTGCAATGGGGGTAACATGCAGTTAAAGCTGATGTTAGAGGAAGATCCAGAGTTTCTTTCAAACGTAATCACTGCTGATGAAACTTGGCTACCTCATTTTCATCCTGAGAGCAAACGGCTAAGGTCAGTGTGGAAATCTCCATCACCAAAAAAGCAAAAGTGGTAGCTTCTGCTGGGAAAGTTATGGTGATCTCATTCTTTGATATTCATGGAATGGTTTATCAGCATGTTGTACCTGCACACACATCAGTAATTAGACAATACTACAGGGATGTCCTAAAACATTGCAAGTCCATATCAGGTGCAGAAGACCACATTTCCATGAAGCAGGCTGGGTGCTGCACCATGATAATGCGCGGCCGCATATTGCCAATGTTGCTGCTGAATATCTTGCAAAAATCAACATGAAGTGCATTCCTCACCGTCCCTATAGTGCGGATTTAGCCCCATGTGACTTTTTCTGTTCCCTAACTTGAAGAAACGCCTTCGTGGGAGGCATTATCCATCATCAGAAGCAGTGGTGAAGGCTGCAGAGGCGATTTTGAAGGATCTCTCAAAAAATGGTTTCCAGCATGTCTTTGAAGACTGGCAGAAACGCTGGGACAAGTGTATCGCATTCAGGGGAGACTATTTTGAGAATGACCATCAAATTTATGAGGATGAGTAAAGATACGTTGTCAAAAAAAATTGTGATCATTCTTTATTGAGCAGCCCTCGTATATTTATTTCCATTTCATAGATCGTACAATTTGTCTTAACAACAGGATGTGGAACTTGTCAAAATGTTTATACAATATTTACAATATAATGAGTGTATTCTGGATAAGAAATCCTACAGATGCAGAGACGTCCAACTACAGAGAGACAACTTCAAAAAACGAATTGAAACTAAACAAGAAGAATGGCCAGTTACTCCAGATAAACTCATAGTGAAATACTATACACTTTTCAAACATTTTATACAGAGCCAACATGAAAAATTCAATGCTACGGCCGGGATTTGAACCACGGATACACCGTTTGTGGCGACTTACTTGAGTCCCAGGCTTCATTATTTGTCTTATTTTAGTTAATTGATGGAAATTAATCATTTCTTCACACTAGCTGTATATAGATGTATCTCGAATGCAAGAGCCCCTAGTAGTCTACCGGGGAAATATACAAGTCAAATGGAGAATTTAATGTCATGATGGCAAGTTGGCCGTGGTAGCTCAATGGGTTAAAGCGACTGGACAGAAACCAGGAGATCCGTGGTTCAAATCCCGGCTGTGGCATTCAATTTTTCATGTTGGCTCTATCTATAAAAAACCTTAGCCTATATACGGCTAGTGTGAAGAAATGATTAATTTCCATCAATTAACTAAAATGTTATACAGAGCATTCGAAAAGTCACCGGACTCAACCTTTCAAAAAATTGTCTCTAGGGTATTTGATTGGATCATCAGTTGGCTCCACACAAAGCTCTTAAGGTGGTCAAACTGCACACATCGTGTTAAAGTCGTCCAGGAGCTGGGGCTGCCCGATCTAGGGAAAAGTCGCCATTACTGCCAGTGTTTTTTTTTTTTTTCACACGCAACAATGCAGCCATTCTGGATAAGACTTTCTTTACGGATGAGGCGTGGTACCACTTAAATGGCTACATTAACTCCCAGAACACTAGAATTGGGGTAATTTAAAATCCATGTCTTTCCTGAAGAGCTGCTTCTTTCAGAAAAAGTTGGTATTTGGTGCATGGTATCGCAAAGAAGGATTGTTGGGCTCTTCTTCTTTAAGGAAACAGTCGATGGTGTAGTCTACAGGGATACTGTGCAGTAGTTTGTCGCTGTGCTGGAAGAGGATGAATGTGACAGATGGTTTCAGTGGGATGGTGCCACTTGTCATACTGCAGACAAGACCATGGAGATGTTGAGGGGATTTTTCAGCAATCAAATCATCTCTAAAAATGTATGGCCTCCACGTTCCCCCAATCTTAACTCCCCAGATTTCTTTATGTGGGGTTATTTAAGGGGAAAGGTGTACAGTGGCAACCCACACTGATTAGAAGAACTTAAAGATGCAATTTCTAACTGTATTACCGAAATAACACCAGCAACTGCTGCAAAAAATTATATGGAAAAGTGTTGTGCAACATGTGTAATTTGTTTGGAAGAAGAATAGTCACTGTTTTCAGCATCTTCTGTGAACCTGGATGTCACGCAAGTAATGCTCACAAAATGGTTTGCTGACATATCAATGTACTTATTGTTCTCAGAGACTGCAAAATTCTAAAAAAAATGGGATTCAAAATTTGCTTCAGGTATGTAAAGGTATGTGCAACAAATGGCCCAGGACAAGAAGGCAAGCTGAAGGAATGTGTATCGTAATCACGTTTGCTCTCCGCCCGGTGTATATGCTCGCCTTCCGAGTATGACAAGGATGGAAGGTTTGTTTAAAATACACAAGTGTTGTCACATAACTCACCTATACATAATACCCATTGCTGCATTTTCTGCAACAAACATTATAGATCTGGCAGCATGGGTGACTCATATGTACTCTCATTCACTCATTTCCTAGTAAATAGATCCGTTACCGAAGCACATAAACAGTTCAATCTCCTTTGCCTTTCATACCCCTCTAGCCTTCTTGTCGTGGGCATACAGTACATACCCATTCAGTGTGTATGTCAAATAAAACTGGATCAAAAAATAATAGTCTGAGAGCAGTAACTTTATGAACACCCTGTATAATCACTATATTTTGTCTAAAAGCATACACAGTCCAATATACATTCACTGCCCCAACAGACTACCCTAATGACCTTGGCATGCCTGTCTTCTGTGGTCAAAACATTACTTCTGGCAGTATGCAAGAACTTGGATTAAGGTGGAGACAGTTTATGTTACTATCTTTTAATGGCAAAGATATGAATTACCCACACTTCTAAATTATGTTTATAACACAAAATATGTGCAATAGATGTGTGTTTGGAGGAATTTAGTAACAGTGACGTCAAAATTAATATAAAAATTATTTGTGGTTGGTTTATTGACACTCGTCACTTACTTTTTCATATATTTATGAGAGACTAGTTTCAAAGGCCCTGGCCTCCATTTTCAATCTCTTTCCAATCTTTTTGGAAAGAGATTGAAAATGGAGGCCAGGGCCTTTGAAACTAGTCTCTCATAAATATATGAAAAAGTAAGTGACGAGTGTCAATAAACCAACCACAAATAATTTTTATATGTGCAATAGAATTATTTTCAAATTAAAAACATAACTTTTATATGTGTTAGGTTTTCTTGTTGTTTTACAAATTCTTTGAAGCAGAGATGGTTATTTTTAGAAATACCCTTCAGATGTGAATGTTTTGCAAAAACTATTGCAGTGCACACTTGATGTTTTTTATCTTCACTTCCTTAGCAGAATTGATATACTGTTTCTTACAGTTAAAATGTGAGGGCTGTTCAATAAAGAATGATCACAATCTTTTTTGACAACGTACCTTTACTCATCCTCATAATTTTGATCGTCCTTCTCGAAATAGTCTCCCCTGAATACGATGCACTTGTCCCAGCATTTCTGCGAGTCTTCAAAGATATGCTAGAAACCATTTTTTGAGAGATCCTTTAAAATTGCCTCCGCAACTTTCATCACTGCTTCTGATGGTGGATAGTACCTCCATTGAAGGCGTTTCTTCAAGTTAGGGAATAGAAAAAAGTCACATGGGACTAAATCCGGACTATAGGGGGTGAGGGATACACTTCACATTGAATTTTACAAGATATTCAGCAACAACAATGGCAATATGCGGCCGCGCATTATCGTGGTGCAGCATCCAGCCTGCTTCATGGAAATGTGGTCTTTTGCACCTGATATGGACTTGCAATGTTTTCAGGACGTCCCTGTAGTATTTTCCAGTTACTGATGTTTGTGCAGGTACCACATGCTGATAAACCATTCCATGAATATCAAAGAACGAGATGACCATAACTTTCCCAGCAGAAGCAACCACTTTTGCTTTTTTGGGGATTGGTGATGAGATTTCCACACTGAGCTTTGCTGTTTGCTCTCAGGATCAAAATAATGTAGCCAAGTTTCATTAGCAGTGATTACGTTTGAAAGAAACTCCAGATCTTTCTCTAACATCAGCTTTAACTGCATGTTACCCCCATTGCAGCGGTAGGCGATACTGAACATGTGTGAACTTACCTGGTTCTCACAGGTGGGAACCAAGAGTACCAACAATGAAACTACTACGGTGTGTGTGTTTCACATTAAGCTATGAGAATATAATAAGATTGAATTTTGGTGTGAAAAATTATGACCGTAAAAAAATTATGATCATTCTTTATTGAACAGACTTCGTGTATGCAGTGTTCTGTTTTCTATGAATCCTCTTTCTGTTTAATTCATTAATTTATTTCTTGTTTTCAGAGTTCAGGCAAAAGCTCCGTTATTGAAAGCCTTGTGGGTCGCCCTTTCTTACCCCGAGGCACTGGGATAGTCACTCGAAGGCCTTTGATTCTCCAACTGGTATATTGCCCTAAGGAAGATCGGGAACACAGATCACAGAAAAATGGTAAGTAATACCTTTCAGAGTTTCAAAGTGGAATAAGCTGATTTGTTTCAACCTGAAAATGTTTGTGATCTAGTTTAATCATTTCATTTGCAGCTAAGATTATTAAAGCAGAATGTTTTCATTTAAACTCTCCCAGTTGCACCTTTTCATCAATTTATATGACAGACACTTTGGAAGGTAACTGAAGGATGAATGGTGAACAAAGAAATTCTGATTCAGAAAAACAACTGCTCTGGTCTGTTCAGTTGGTCTGCTTTATTCGTAAATATGAATTGAAACAAGATCATCCAAGATGGCAATTCCTGCAGAGAAAACTGGCGGTCCGAGGTAATACTCACCTGGCTGCATATCGGACACACATGTGCAACTCATGGCCATCTATTGCAAGGGGAGCCGGCCCCAGGGTGTGCTCCGTGTTCAGTACGCCTCACTGTGCATCATGTGTTTATTGACTGCCCCACATACGCTCCATTCCGTCAATCTTTCGGCCTGGGGGATACCTTGTGCATGATTTTAGGTGACAATCCAGTCACTGTTTCCACTGCACTGCGGTTCATCACCGAAATTGGTATTAGTTTGAATGGAGAATTTAATGTCAGGGCGGCACGTTGGCCATGGTAGCTCAAAGGCTAAGAGCAACTGGACGGAAACCAGGAGATCCATGGTTCAATTCCCGGCCATGGCATTGAATTTTTCATGTTGACTCTATCCATCAAAAACCTTAGCCTATAAACGGCTAGTGTGGAGAAATGATTAATTTCCATCAATTAACTAAAACTAAATTATGCGTTTCTGACCAGGTTTGAATTCTTTCAGAAAGGATACCAGTAAATATTTTCCCAAAGTTAGACAACAGTGCAGTCCTCCTATAACTATTGGAATTACACATATTACCTTTTAAACTGATACAAAGATGATGTGCTTACCAGTCAGCAGTCATGAAATGATTATCACTGGGCAACAAAAAATAATAATTGAATGTTTTGACCACTTCATGAGGCAATTCCTACTAATTTTGGGTTGAGAAAAACAAATATGACAATGAAACATTTTTAATAGCTCTAGCTTCTATGATATACACAAGGTGGAAGTATTAATTATTAACGGATTGAGGGGAAAAGGATACATTTTAATTACATACATGCTAACAACAATGAAAGTGCATTTAATTTTTTTAACTGGTAATTACATGCTAAGAGTTCTAAATTGCTGGAAAAATACTTCGCAGATAGTCGTGTCTGAAGAGAATCATGTGGTGGCCTATTGACTTCGTCGTCTTTTAGCTTGCCTCTTGTGATGGAGTTCCTCAGAATCCCTATACAAAGACCAACAGTAATCTACAAGCATTAGTTTATTCTAACGGCCCTGATACCTTTGTTCCATAACAGAAATGTCCTGATGGAATCTCTCCCCATGTTACTCACTAACAGCTCCACAACTAGGAGGGAAAAAGTCTAGGTGGGAGTGGAGAAAATGGATCTTAACCCTTTCACTGATATGGACGTCATATGATGTCCAAGTTAAAATGCCCCAAACCGATATGGACGTGTATAGACGTCCTGCGCATACATGCATTTAATGCTCATTTAACGCTTATTATTTTAATCTTGCTGTTTTACAATAAATTTAAATTAGTTCTATAAGGAATGTAAACGTATCCTTAAAGGTTTCTTTTTGAATTGTACACCTCCAAACCTGGATAAACACCCAAGGGCATATATGCAGATTCACACCAAATAATACTGGTTTCCTTGCGAACTTCTTTTTCGCAACACACTACACATTTTCGAAATGGTTACAAGTTTTTTGGGTGTGGGTGGTATACTTTTAGGGAAGTGTTTTCTCTCAAGTATGAGGGATGATGTGGTGAATTTTGCTACCCCCTAGTATAAAGAGGCCTCTGAGTATTATAATACTCAATTAGGTTATGAGCTCTTTATACGCGCAAGTACAGGTAGATGAATGTCTTTTACAGCTCTGAAAATTACTAAACAACTGTGCATAGTTACATCCAGTGGTATAAAAATACTTTTTTTTTACCATTTAACTGTTTTCCGTAAAGAGGGATAGCTAGTAATAGCTGATCCGCATCACCCATATTTGACCCGCCATTTCCCCAAACAATGGAGTAGCTAACATGCCAGCTGTAGACCAGTACACGTCACTGCTACGTATGTCCTAAAGATCTCCTTCATAATCGTACAACAAATCTTCCAGATTTTCTACAGTAATATCAGAAGCCTGTACACATCATACCCAAGCTAATTTATTTGCTACATTATGGAATTAAGCCATGGTTAACATTGAAATTTAAGAATTTCAAATGTGCCATACATTTAGCTCTTGATAGCTACAAGAAATCACTCTGAACACAGAGAAAATATAAATAACTGAAATACAGAGCGAAAACTGCATCATAAGGCTACTAGAAACCTTGGTTGAGAAACACTGTAATAACAGATGCTGACAGAGAGTTTTCATTCCAGTGTGTGAGTGTGTGACGCAACATATTCTCGTCATATTATCGCTTGGTATAGCATAAATAAACTAAACTTGAACCTGAGAAGTCGCCTGCGTAGCTAAACATACATACTATGGCTCGTATACACACAAAACAAAATGATTCACATATTAGGCGCGTTCGGCACAAAGAATGGCTTTTACTACAGTGAAACAAAGTAGTGAAATTTCAACAATTTATTAATGTAGTCTCTACTTTATTGTTACTGTAGATTTATACTGCCTTTAATGAGTTTTAAACCAGTTTTTGTTTCGTTTAAATAACTTAATAAATACGGAAGATACGGAATTGTATGTATGATGCATTTTTACAGCATTTAACAATTTAAATGTCCTGTTCTGTTTATTGGGTATCCGTTTCCGGCCCCTGAAGGGTTTAAATGGCCATCGGCGAAGCGGTTAAGGGACATGTTGCATCCAAGGTTATGGTATTTTTGCAGGAGCACTGTCACCAAATGCTTGTAGTTGTCATCTCTTTTGTTGCCTAAAAATCCATGAACAACACCCAAGCTTCCTTTTCTTTCCCCTCCAAAATTTGGTCAAATGCAGGATCCTTTACAAGTTTTCTTATTTGTGGTCCGACAAAAATGCCTTCCTTAACTTTTGCATCAGATAATTTCCAAAATTTCTCTCTGATTTTGTTTTGTTATTTGAAAGGTGTGCCAACTCCCCAAAAAATTCCCCCAAATTTAAAATCTTCACTCTAAAAAATGAAATGTCACTTTATCTTCAAAACAAGAGCTAACCTATCATTTTTATGGTAATTTTTGAATTCAGCAGATGGAAATACATGTAATTTCACTATTTTTAAGCCCGAAACATTTTAATTGTTGCCCAGTGTTATCGGTCAGTAAAGACATTATTTTGATATTGCTAAATGTAGGCCAGTGTCATTTCACCAAACCATTACATCATAATTTCATTGTGTTTGGATTAAAGTTAATATGGAGAACAAAACCACAGTACCCTACCTCCCAGTTAGTATGCTGTTTTGTTTGCATCTGGTAACTAGTTCTCAAACTGATCTAGCTTTACCTATCAACATTGAATGTCTTCGAAGACATTGGTCTGCAAAGTAGTGTTTGGAAAATGATTAATTCTTTCAAAATTTCTGAATGATATCACATAGTTACTACTAAAACTAGGCCTGAAATAAGTTGTTCTACACATCTTATAAGTTGCGATATATCATCTCCACACATTCTTGTGGAATAAACTTTAATTTGGAAAAACAACTTTTTTGAATAACTGATCACAGAACAAAATGCTATTATAGATTTTTATATGTAATACCTCTATGAAGTACATATTAGAAAGATTGTTTTAAGTTCTCTTCCACTCTTAATCTATAAGTAATGCATAAATTTGTATGAATCTGTTTCAGGTACATTGGAACTGGAAGAGTGGGGAAAATTCTTACACACAAAAGATAAAATATTTACAGACTTCAATGAAATCAAGAGTGAAATTGAAAAGGAAACTGATAGAATGGCAGGAGAAAATAAAGGAATAAGCCCCGAACCTATAAATTTAAAAATATTTTCCTCAAAAGTCGTAAACCTTACACTAGTAGATTTACCTGGGCTTACAAAGGTATGGAAAGTTTGTTTATTTTTGATATTTTAAATGGTAGAAAATTAATGTTGTAACTTAAGTACTAATGGTGTACTAACTTGAATCAAATAAATGTCAGTTGCGGAAAATATGTGTTGATATAGGAAATTTGATTTCTCTGAGGCAGGCCAAGCTAATACTGCCAGTGAAGTCAATGCTAAGGTTTGTTTGTAAGTTATTGCTTGTAAAAATATAAGTTTTTAGTATTACTAAATCCACAAAAATGGAGGAACCTGACAGAGAAAGACTTGATACAATAAGACATTTTAAGAAGTATGCAAAATCAGTAGTGCACAAAAAGGTTTGAGGACAATTACACAAATTTACCAATATGTATAAAACTATGTAATATGACAAGTTTATGTAAAATAGTGAAACAATACAAGTAGTTGTAATATTACCAAGGTAATGGGGCATGCTGACAAAGCATTAATAAAAGAAAACAGTAAATTGAATTTATAAATACCGGACCTTTTCATGTCATTCGAACAGATGAGTATTGCTTACAGAGTGAAGTAGAAAAGGAAAAAGGATATTGCAGTAGTGATCCAGAAGATTATTTCATGTTCTGTTAGTAAATGGATTTGGTAATTTCACTGCAATTCCTCCTGTGATTGGTCAAAATTTACTATTTTCACTCACCTCATTGGTTTATTTTCTGATGCATAACTTAAATAAGCACCATCATTTTTTATCTCTGATCTCACATTATTCATGAAAATACTAACATATTAGTGTATTTAATATGTACAAAAAAATTTCAATCAAAGTGTGTGCTGTTTTAAAACCTGCATTCTCAACTTAAAGAGTTTTCTTGTATAAAGACTAAAATTGAGTCATACCTTTTAAAACCTGTAACTTCACTCATGTCCTACAAGTTACAAGTTTTAAAAGGTATAACTCAGTTTTAATCTTTACACATGAAATTAGCTTTGCTGTTAACAACGCTTTTATATATAACTATTCAAATTAGAGTTTTCTGTTTGAAATCATAAAAATTTGCTTCCTTACAGTTTTTCCACTTATCAGTAAGACAAGAATGTTATCCTCGCAGTAGTCAACTAAATATCAGCTCTGCTGTTTCCCACATACGAGGGCTATCCAGAAAGGAGATTACGTTTTGGAATAAAAAGTAAACAAAGTATAGGAAACAAATTTTATTATATACAGATGAAAGCCACACTCAAATACTACTTTTCGACATAGTCACCATTCAAATTAAGGCATTTATCGTAGCGATGTACGAGCTTGGAAATTCCTTCGTCGAAAAATTCGGCCGCCTGCGCCTTCAACCACTTCGTTACCTCTTCTTGCAGCTGTGCGTCGTCATCAAAATGCTGCATAGCCAGCCACTTCTTCATTGCTGGGAATAGGTGGAAGTCGCTCGGTGCCAGGTCGGGACTGTACGGCAGATGAGGAAACAACTCCCACTTAAAAGATTCAAGAACTTCACGAGTGACATTTGCCGTGTGGGGCCGGGCGTTGTCGTGAATCAACAAGATCTTAGAGCTCAACATTCCTCTGCGCTTGTTTTGAATGCCTCTTCTGAGTTTTTGGAGAGTTTGGCAATACCTCGCAGCTCGCGGGATTTTCAATTAACGCAGACATTTCAAACCGTCACAGTATCTGAACGGAGCACAGCACAAACCTCTCACTAGCACGGCTAGATGCCGACTGAGCTGCGCAACGCTCTGACCCCAAGATGGCCGCGCTAGCCCCGCCCCTAGCGGAAACAGACGAAAACGTAATCTACTTTCTGGATAGCCCTCGTATATTAAAATAAAAGTACTTACTAATTTTACTTACCCTCCCCCCCTCCTGCAATACATAAATGTTAAGAAGAGCTAGGATTCCACACAGCACCAATGTTTACTTAAAAATAATCTGCAAATATTAAATGCAATATATTTTAAACCTATTGATATGGGAAGATTATTATTATTATTATTTTTTTTTTTTTTTTTTTGTGATTTCTAAGGTTCCAGTTGGTGATCAGCCAGAAGATATTGAAACACAAGTACGAGAACTGGTGTTGAAATACATACGCAACCCAAATTCAATTATTTTGGCAGTAGTAACTGCCAATACAGATATGGCCACTAGTGAAAGTCTCAAGCTAGCCAAAGAATGTGATGTAGATGGAACGAGAACTTTAGCTGTTGTAACCAAACTGGATCTAATGGATGCAGGTAAATTGCAATTGGATATGTAATAAGAAATATCTATTTTTGAGTTTGATATAGGAGTCACTATGTCAAGCTTCACTTACTTGTTGTATAATTGAAACGTTTTCAAGATCATTCGATCTCATCCTCAGCTGTTTGGTGATTAAATGAACATTCCTCTTCTTCCACTACTACGGTGCTTCGATCCCACTGCCATCTGGTGTTAGGGGCAAACACTAGCCATCATAAGGAACATGATGAATAGAAAGGAAAAACTGAAGATAATATAAAAAAATACCACTCTCACACCACTTAGAAACACAAATTGGCAATATAGAAAATTCACCTACCATCCATGGGCTTTTAGAAAATTTGAACGAATCTTCAAAAGACTAAACTTAAAACTAGTACCGCAAAACAAATTCAGTCTGAGGAACCTGCTAAATAAACCACTAAAAAATTCAATTCCCAACACTTTGAAATTGGGAATTTATCAGATAAATTGTGAAACCTGTGAAAAAAGCTACATAGGAAAAACTAAGAAACTTGTTAACCAGGCAAAAAGAACACCAGAGGAACATAAAGTTAAAACAAACAGAAAAATCTGCAGTGTCACCATTTTTGGACAGAAAACCACAACATTGGCCACAACATTAAACTGTTAAAATCTTTAAGTACACCCATAGAATTGGATATTTGGGAAAAAATATTCATAACCAAAAACCGTGATAAAGTTATAAATATTGAAATCCCGGCATTAAATGAAGTATTAAAACTTAGTGCCCCTAACACCAGATGGCAGAGTGATCGGAGCTCCGTAGTAGTGGAAGAAGAGGAATGTTCATTTAGTCACCAAACAGCTGAGGATGAGATCAAATGATCTTGAAAACGTTTCAATTATACAACAATAAGTAAGTGAAGTTTGAATGTAAACATAGTGACTCATATATCAAACTAAAAAATGAAGAATACTTCACTGTTAATTCTTCTGCTTTTAATATTTAAGAAATATCTATATGTAACAACTATTATATTTCTGAGTTTGATTTATGAGTCACTATGTTTACACTCAAACTTCACTTACTTGTTGTATAATTGAAATGTTTTCAAGATCATTCGATCTCATCCTTAGCTGTTTGGTGACTAAATGAACCTTCCTCTTCTTCCACTGCTCCGATCACTCTGCCATCTGGTGTTAGGGGCACTAAGTTTTAATACTTCATTTAATGCCAGGATTTCAAAGTTTATAACTTTATCACGGTTTTTGGTTATGAATATTTTTTCCCAAATATCCAATTCTATGGGTGTACTTAAAGATTTTAACAGTTCAATGTTGTGGTTTTCAGTCCAAAAATGGTGTGAAACTGCAGATTTTTCTGTTTGTTTCAACTTAATGTTCCTCTGGTGTTCTTTTCTTCAACTATTATATTGTTAAAGAAAGTATGTTTAGTTTCTACTAGAATAGAAGAAAACAAAGAGAATACTAACATATGATTGAATATGTTGAATGGCTAACCTGGTAGCAGCAATTTAAGTACTTTGTTATAAAAAATCTGTAATATTTATTGAAATTAGAAAATTACATTACTAATGGCATTTTTTTCTTACACTCAACATGTGCTTATTGCTCCTTATATGCTAATGTCTACTTTTCAAATAGTATAATGGACTTAGCAGATGTTAGGTTTTTCTTATGGTTTTCTGATGCTGCATTTGCATTGATTAGAGTATCATTTTTAAGGTTAATGCATATTGAAAGGTGCCTTAGGGATTTAAAAGATAAATGAAACTTCATACAAGGGCTGTTCAATAAAGAATGATCACAATTTTTTTTGACAACGTACCTTTACTCATCCTCATAATTTTGATGCTCCTTCTCAAAGTAGTCTCCCCTGAATGCGATGCGCTTGTCCCAGTCTTCTGCCAGTCTTCAACGACATGCTGGAAACCATTTTTTGAGAGATCCTTCAAAATTGCCTCCGCAGCCTTCACCACTACTTCTGATGATGTATAATGCCTCCCACGAAGGCATTTCTTCAAGTTAGGAAATAGAAAAAAGTCACATGGGGCTAAATCCTGACTATAGGGAGGCTGAGGAATGCACTTCACGTTGATTTTTGCAAGATATTGAGCAAAACATTGGCAATATGCAGCCGCGCATTATCGTGGTTCAGCATTCAGTCTGCTTCACGGAAATGTGGTCTTTTGCGCCTGATAAGGACTTGCAATGTTTTCAGGACATCCCTGTAGTATTGTCCAGTTACTGATGTGTGTGTTCAATAAAAAATTATTATAATTTTTGTTGGTCATAACTTTTCACTCTAAAATTCAATCTTATTATATTCTGTTAAGCTTAATGTGAAACAAACACGCCGTAGTAGTTTCATTGTTGGTACTCCTTGTTCCTGCCCTTGAGAACCAGGCAAGTTCAGACATGTTCAGTATCATACATATTAAAAGCAGAAGCATTATTAAGAGTGAAGTATTCTTCATTTTTGAGTTTGATTTATGAGTATGTTTACACTCATAAATCAAACTCGTATCGCCTACTGCTGCAATGGAGGTAACACGCGAGGAACAATATGCGGCTTTGAAATTCTGCTTTCATCTCAACAAATCTTCAGTTGAGGCCTATACAATGTTATAGGAGGTGTATGGAGTCTGTTCTTCCCTACAGCACAGCTCGAAGGTGGTTTAAAATGTTTAAAGAGGGGAGACAATCAATTTCAAAGGAAGGTGGACCCGGTGCTCCAGTTACTGCTCTTATGGAAGAAAACATCAACACTACTGCTGCCATTGTGAGAGAGGATCGACGAATTACCTTAAGATCGCTTTCTGAAATACTGAACATTTCATTGGGTGCCACCCACACGTTGGTGACAGAAGCATTACACATAAGACGTGTTTGTGCGCGATGAGTTCCAAGACTGTTGATTCCCGAACAAAAGGACATTCGCATGCAGGTCTGCATGCAGTTAAAGTTGATGTTAGAGGAAGATCCGGAGTTTCTTTCAAACGTAATCACTGTTGATGAAACTTGGCTATATCATTTTGATCCTGAGAGCAAACAGCAAAGCTCAGTGTGGAAATCTCCATCACCAACCCCCAAAAAAGCAAAAGTAGCTGCTTCTGCTGGGAAAGCTATGGTCGTCTCATTCTTTGATATTCATGGAATGGTTAATCAGCATGTTGTACCTGCACACACATCAGTAACTGGACAGTACTATAGAAATGTCCTGAAAACATTGCAAATCCATATCAGGTGCAAAAGACCACATTTCCGTGAAGCAGGCTGGATACTGCACCACGATAATGTGCGGCCGCATATTGCCAATGTTGTTGCTGAGTATCTTGCAAAAGTCAACGTGAAGTGCATTCCTCACCCTTCCTGTAATCCGGATTTAGCCCCATGTGACGTTTTTCTATTCCCTAACTTGAAGAAACGCCTTCGTGGGAGGCATTGTCCATCATCAGAAGCAGTGGAGGCGATTTTGAAGGATCTCTCAAAAAATGGTTTCCAGCATGTCTTTGAAGACTGGCAGAAATGCTGGGACAAGTGCATCACATTCAAGGGAGACTATTTTGAGAAGGACCATCAAAATAATGAGGATGAGTAAAGGTACGTAGTAAAAAAAAAATTGTGATCATTCTTTATTGAACAGCCCTCGTATATACTAAAACTTTTGTCCTTATCTACTTTAGAGATAAAGTGCAGTTCATATGTTTTCTGAATCATAGAATTAATAGTTTCTCTTTGAGATTTTGTAGTGAATTCACCAAACAGATAACAAAATACGTTCGGAGAATTTACACACTGATGCAACATAGTTGCCAAAAATTGCCCCATTGGTATGAATTTTATAAATTAAATGTTTGTTTAACGCACCTCTAACTGTTAAACTGTTAAAAGCACTGTTATTCAGAACTATAAAATTAACATCTGAACTCATATGAAATTCAAATGCAGAAGATCATGTATAAATGGTCTCAATAATAAGTCCCTATACTGTCTGAAGTTTATTCTTTAAAAATAGCAGTAGGGGGAAGGATGCGCATAGACATATAAGATATACATTTGGAAAGGAATGCTAACAGGAAATGTCATCCAGTAACTTCCACTAGCATCTACATACCTGCAGTCAGACTCCACCTGGAGTGACAGCCTGGTGAGTATTAAAAAAGGCGGAATTGCATCACTGAACAAAAGTCTTACGTGACATGAAAACATGGACTGCATTTTCGAATCCAGTGCACATGATAACATAGATATTTCATAGTTTCCAGTTTTGGCAGTTTTTGTTGTTGTACAGTGTTAATAAACTTAGTGGGTCATTCACTGCAATGTATACATGCTGAGTCACAAAACAAAGCTAAACCAAACTGGCCTTATCATAAACCCATGTGTTTCAGGTACTGATGCTATTGATGTGCTTTGTGGACGTGTAATACCAGTGCAGCTAGGTATAATTGGAGTAGTCAACAGGTCACAGCAGGATATTATTGAAAATAAGGTATAAGCTTCATTATATTTGTTTACTAATGCATACTTTTTATTCTGAAGTGCATTGATTGTAATGCTCTATTATTATCTTTTTAGTCTATAGCAGATGCTCTTAAGGATGAAGAAGCTTTTCTTCAGAGAAAGTATCCTACAATTGCAAGCAGAAATGGCATACCCTTTCTTGCCAAAACCCTTAATATAATATTGATGTGCCACATACGAGAATGCTTGCCGGATTTAAAGGTAATATTGCAATACTATGGTAAAGGTTATTTGTTTTAAAGAATCTTATAGTTTTGTATATACTAGACATGCTTTTTAAGTCGGTACAATTTTGGAATTAAACAAAGACGTGCATAGATATCACAATAATTTTATTTTTACATGAAAGCCTGTACCTTAATCTACTTTTCTACATAATTTCTGTGAATATTGAGGCACTTGTCATAACGTGGCACCAGTTTTTGAATACCCTCCTCATAAAATTCTGCCGCCTGACGTGTTAACCACTGTATCACAACTGTTTTGACTTCCTTATCGTCTTGAAGACGCTGACCGCCCAGATGTTTTTTCAAGTGCAGGAATAAATGTTAGTCGCTTTCTGCACCAAATCTTCAGTAATGACCGAAGGACGCCCACTCCGTTCTTCATCATGCACATTTGTGCGGCCATCTTTAAATGCTCTCACCCATTTCCTTACCATTCCATCTCTCATAATGTTCTGTCCGTAAACTTCACAGATCTCTTGATGAATATCGATCGGTTTTACGCCTTTAGCACTAAGAAATCGTATAACAGCCTGTACTTCACAATCGGCGGGACTCACGATTGTTGGAGGTATCTTAAACACTCAGTAACCAACGTATACAATGAAGAATCAGACTGTAATGGCATCAGTGCGTAGACAAGAGATGTAGGTAACCAGCGCGCATACGCGTAACGCCGACCGTAGTGCTACGGCGGCATAATCGCAAAACGGTACTGACTTAAAAAATATGCCTCATAGTATACTATACTTATATTGAAAGAAATCAGTATTAGTTATTGATATTCAATTTTTGAAGTTTTAATATCTTAAAAGCTTTTATTGATTTGTCTGTGCAGGCCAGTTGACTGTATTGTGACTTTGTGGGTTCGTAAAATTAAAAAGTTCAATTACACCACTCAAAATGTTCTTTATTTCCACCTTATTCCAATGTCACAATTACAATTTCGTAATGTACACAATTAAAACTAAGCCAGTTCGTCTTTCCACGTACACTCTGGGCGCTCCTTACACACCGCCCGCCACGACTCACTCAACACAACTGTCGCCTCCGGTATTGATCGGCGGCGCGAAGTTTCTCGAGTTTGCCTTTTATGGAGGGGGAAAACATTCTCGAATCTTCGTGCTCCTTCGAGCGGCAGGAGGAGGGGTAAACGAAGACCCAGCCACCCCTGCGTCTCCCCTCCCTCCGCCGGCCTTCATTTATTGATCGGCATCGTAGGCTTGCCGTTTGGGTAACAGTATGCACTGTATTCAATTTGTGTGCATGCGTGCGTGTGTTTATTTTAATTCTTTATTCTGCATGCTCCTTTACATTGTGTAATACTACATGCACTATAGTTCTTATACAGGCTATTGCGTATACATTTTTAACAGTTTAAGCACTGTGCTTAACAGTGAGAAGCACTATGTGCAAGCAGCCACCTCTCACTGGCCAGCCGCTAGTGAAAAATAAGGCACTATTTTTCAGACTGAATGTACAGTGCCAGTTAACAACGACAGAAGAAATAACGCCAATCATTCTGTCAATAAATTTGCTTTACTTTCATAGATTGGTAATACAAAAGTATTCCGTCACCTAGCGGCAGTAACGAATACATCAGAAAAATCTTTGCTGAAGAGGCATATATATCTTGTTAAACTAGCCCTGAGCGTTGTGAGGAATTTATAATTTCTTGTAAAGATAAGTGAAGTTTGGGCTCTCGACACAGCAATTTTTTTCTAATTCCTTCACACTTTTTGATGTTTTTATATACAACCATGATTTTTAATATAATTTCTTTACTTTTAGTGCAATTTTGTGTTGGAGGGCTTTCTTTTAATGTTATTGTTTGTTTATTTACTTACTGCGTAATGTAGCCATACTGAAGAATTCAGTGCAGCCAAACTATGCTTGTTTCTCCACTGAAAGCAATGCTGCCAACAGTTTTACTTGTTCGGAAATTACACTATCTAGCAGACTAAATGTATGAGTTCGCGGACTGTATCGGACTGGTTTGGCTACTGCTGCGAAGTGTTCATGTGTCCAGTGACACCAGGTATACTGCAAGGGGGAAAATTGGCAGTCCCGGTCACGTCGTTCAAATCGATGAATGCAAAATAGGATGACACAAGTTTCATCGTGGGCGCGTCATAGAGGGCAACTGGATCTTGGGAATGATCGACGTGGAAACGAATGAGGTGCGGATGACGATATATCCCAACAACAGAAGGGATGCAAATAAGCTCTACTGTCTAATTGCAGCGCCCACAATGAAACATGCGTCATCCAATTTTGCATTTGACCGGGCGCTAACTTAGCCTGCTCAAACAATTTTCCTTTGCACCCGGCTGCATCACCTTTGTCTGGAGCATTTTTGCAGAGGTTGGCTACAAGTTTTACATATCTTTTTCATGTTGTCTGCAACGCCAGATCTGGCTGTTTGTCTGCTTGCACATGCGTATACGTGCACCTTTGGACTTAGAGAATATTCTCGCGTCGCACAAAAGAAAGTTCCTCCGAAGTTTGTAACAAATTATTATATATTATTGTAATATTTGTATTGCTGCACTGTTATTAGCTTTAGTTTTTACGTAATAAAACTAACTTATAGAAGAGTTTTTCTACTATATGATGTAATTAATATATGCCTTTTTGTCTGGCGTTGTTTTCATGACTGAAAGGTGCTAACCTCTATTTGATTTCTTATACTGTATTATGTTACTAAAATTAGGCAAGTGAGTCAACCTTGTATATACTTTTCTCCACTTACAAGTTTTTTATGAAGACTAGTTTCTGGGGACTTCTCCCCTATCGTTAGCTCTGTGGACGAGTCTACCACAGAGCTGACGATAGGGGAGAAGTCCTCAGAAACTAGTCTTCATAAAAAACTTGTAAGTGGAGAAAAGTATATACAAGGTTGACTCACTTGCCTAATTTTAGTAACAATGGCACTCCACTTTCTGAAATACTTCTTTTTATTCTATATACTGTATTATGTATTTTGTATTATATCCTTTTCTCAAGATATTTTCCTTTATTTTAATTAGTGAAAACATTTTTTCTTTGAAAGGCTTTAGCTGCTTATTTTAAAACCCATATTATATTACTACGCATTGTAATACGACCTATTACTGAGCCCTTTAAATTTATTTCCATCATTATTAGTTACTTTTGTTAAATAACCTATTGACAGAGCACATCCTACTGCTGAGATTTTTTCATTTACTCCCTCTGTCCCATTTTTCCTGTTTATCAGTTGATTCAAGATCTTTTAATAATTATCACCAATTCAGTATCACTGCGTATGTCACTTTGTTTATTAGCTTTGTTGGTATACTTGAAATATTTGGCTTATGTGTTAATTATTATGCGAGCAGTATTTCTTTAAATTTCTGAAATAATTCAATTACATAAATATTAAAAGCAGAAGCATTATTAACAGTGAAGTATTCTTCATATTTAAGTTTGATTTATGAGTCACTATGTTTACACTCAAACTTCACTTACTTGTATAATTGAAATGTTTTCAAGATCATTCGATCTCATCTGTCAGATGATCTGTCCTCACCAAACAGCTGAGGATGAGATCGAATGATCTTGAAAACGTTTCAATTATACAACAAGTAAGTGAAGTTTGAGTGTAAACATAGTGACTCATAAATCAAACTTAAATAATTCAATTACAGTTGGCTTATTTCTCACATCAAAATTGTTTAATTTAATATTTGTATTGCCTGAAACTTAATTCATTTTTGACAGGGTTACAGATTCAGAAATCTGGTTTGCAGAAATTCAGAACAACTTTTGCTGCAGTAAAGAAACGTGAAATTGACAATCAGCTGTCTTTGAGTCTGACTCAGTGTTTTGCTGCATGAAAACGAATGAAATCACTGTGGTACACTTCAATCATCGACTGTCGGAATAACCAACAAACAACTGACACTCTTAACGCCTTGCAGGGCATTTATACCTCCCCAACCATTGTATCTAGAAAGCCTCAGACCTTCCAAGAACTTTCGCGGCTGCAACAATGGGCAGAGTATTCCGGAGCCTCTCTCTGTCTTTTTCTCTCCTGCCCACATGCCCAGCTCTGGCCTGTGGCAGCAGCACAACAATGCCACACGGTGACTTTATCGAGTCTATTACTAAGCTAAACAATAAACTGGTTGGTAGATAGTCAACTTGAAAAATTCAATGCCATGGCCGGGATTTGAACCATGGATCTATTGGCTTCTGTCCAATCACTCTTACCCATTGAGCTACCATGGCCAACTTGCTGTCATGACACTAAATTCTCCATTTGACTCTTGATTTCTCCAGTAAACCACTAGAGGCTCTCGCATTCGAGATACACTGTTTGTGGCGACTTACTATTGTAAGTCCCAGGCTTCATCATTTAACTCTTATTATTTTAGTTAATTGATGGAAATTAATCATTTCTTCACACTAGCCATATATAGGCTAAGGTCTTTGATAGAATCAACATGAAAAATTCAATGCCATGGCCAGGATTTGAACAACAGATCTCCTGGTATCCATCCAGTCGCTCTTATCCATTGAGCTACCATGGCTAACTTGCCATCATGTGAGAGCCTCTAGTGGTTTACCAGAGAAATATATGAGTAATGGAGAATTTAGTGTCATAACAGCAAGTTGGCCATGGTAGCTCAGTGGGTTAGAGCGACTGGGCGGAAACCAGGAGATCTGTGGTTCAAATCCCGGCCATGGCATTGAATTTTTCATGTTGACTCTATCAAAAAGCTTAGCCTATATACGGCTAGTGTGAAGAAATGATTAATTTCCATCAATTAACTAAGATAAACTGGTTGTTCACACTTGTAGTACAAATGAATTACTTGTTGTATTTCAATTAATAGTTTGTTTTGCGAGTCATCAAAACTGCAGCTAGATATAAATTATCATATTAAAAGGCACAGACTTTTATTGTATTTGGTGTATACTAGAATGTCACATAGCTTTAAATTCTGTTCATTCTTTTTTACCTATCTTCTCCCTAAGCAACCTAGTTTCTTCACATTCTAAAAGTAAATGCCATTCTTTATCCCTTTGGTGACACAACAGGATTTCTCTAGATCCCTCCCTCTTCCCAAACTCTTCAGTTTTACCACCCCTGTTCTGCCCCATCCAAAGCCTTCTCTTGCTGCTTTGTCACAAATATCAATGTAATTTTCCCTGTTCCACATCACTTTCATCTTTCTATAGACTTCTAGTGAGCTTTTCAAATTGAAACTTCCTAACATTTCTTGCCTTTCAGTATCTTCTGTTCTTATCGTAAGTTATTTCCAAAATCCACTTTGCAATAATTCTCTATATTCCCACATGACCCAAACCCTATTTTTAACATCATTTCTTTTATCTAATTTAGCAATGAATCTTTCTTATTTACTGTTTCCTGTACTATCAAGCACTGATGCAGAATATTCTGCTCATCTAAATTCCTAATTCTTGCCAATATTGTGACTGTGGGTTCGTAGAATTAGAAGTCCAATTTGCAGAAATTCAAAATGTTCTTTATTTGTGTAAAAACACTTTGTACACCAGCAGAATTAAGTAACACACACGTATGCAGTCTGTCTGCCGCAGGTCCACCGTGCAACTATTCTCACGGCCCTTGCCGTACTGACTCCTAGCAGACCTAGCTCACTTCTTATACACAATTTAGCTATTTCACAAAGGCTGACAAAGCTTCCTGAAGCTTCACGCCCTTTTGAGGTGGCAGGCGAAGGGGAAGGAACGGTCCAGTAACTTCTGGTTACTTCTGGTTTCTTCTCTCCCCACCCCGTCTCTCCTCAGCACGTCTTTAGCGCTGCACATGGGCATAGGCGTGGCTTTAACACTATCCATCTCCCTCAATCCCTGCTTCTGTATCGTTCTTGCCACGTAATAGGTGCCTCGTGACAATATTTTAACACCCCTTCCACCTGTAGCCCTCTATTTCCCAGTCTTCCCAATTCTGCTTGTGCCACTCCATTTGGTGAAGCTCGTGGTAAGCCCAAAACTTGTTTGCAAAAGTTTCTGTGTATCACATTCATATTTGCACCCCCTCCTCCAAGCCCCATATCTCCATCCCATACAGCATGTTTGCTTCTACTACGGCTGTGTAAATTCTCTCCAGCTGTTATATTTGCATTTCTGATAAATTATCTAGGCATGCTATAGCTTTTAATGCAATTTTACCTTTAGCCATTACCATTCTCTTCTGCTCTTTCCAACGCCCTTACTGCTTAATCGTACTGCTAGATAAGTAAAGGTATTGACCACTTCAATTTCTCTTCCTTGCCAGTACCATTTCTCCTCTTTTCGTAACTTGTTACCTTTCTTAAATACCAAAATTTTATCGAGATTTAACTCGTCAGTGACGTCAAGTCAAGAGGAACACGCGAAAGTTAGATCCAGCCAATTTTAAAAACCGGACAACATGGAGGTAAGAAAGTTCACATTTGAAAATTTCAACGAACATTTCGGCAACAAGAAAGAAATAAAACAATATTTGAAACTAAAGACAAAAAGAAGGTTAATATCAGCGGACATAAAATTTATCAACAATTGCCTAAAACAAAACATTTCTCCGAAATTTGTAAGAAAAATAGTAAAATTTAACCACAACAGTGGAGAACAATTAGCTGCTGAAAAAGCCTTGTTAAAATCCCAAAAAGCAAATCACTACAGAAAACTAACTAATATAGACCTCTCATTGTACAACCTACATTTGAAACTGGTAAAATTACTAGGAAACACAGCATGGGACCATTTAGAAACCAAATCATTTGAACATATAAATTATAAAGTCAAAGAGAAGGTTTATCTTCAAAAGAAGAAACTAAAGCATAACCATAATCATTGGCAACCAAAACATAACAAAATTTCAGCAAAGAACACATCCCTAGACAATGTAATTAATCTCTCAAAGCAAAATTTTAACACTGAAGAAATAGATGTGCTTAACCAAGGCCTAAAAACATGTATAACATACTCCAGCGACCCGGATGAATTCATTGCAGATATAGAATTAGCAGTAGAAGGCTTGGAAACCCTGGACAAAAATATAATTAGGAAAAAATCATCTCCTATATTGGAAAACTTAATAAATAAAAAACCAGGAAAACAGTTGAAACAAATTAAGATAATTAAATCTTTAAGGAAAAAGGATGTAATCTTCTCAAAGGGCTGATAAAGGGAACAAAATAGTAATCTTAGATACAGCTACATACAAGGAAAAAATGTTAGAGTTACTACAACAAAAAGAATTCCAAGAAATAGATTCTAATCCACTCAACCGATGCATAAAAGATGTACAAAAAACCATCATTAATAGTAAAATTTTAACAACTACAGAACAAAAAACTATCAAACCGGACAACCCTACCCTTGCAAGACTATATGGTTTGCCTAAAATACACAAACCCAACATACCCATGAGACCCATTGTAAATAATATAAACACTCCTACTTACCTTCTGGCAAAATGGCTGTCCAAAAAATTTCAGTCCTTTCCACAATTCCATACTCTGAGCATAAAAAACTCTTTAGACCTGGTAGAAAAAATTCAAAATCTTAAACTAAAACCTCATGACACTTTAGTATCCTTTGATGTCCGCTCCCTCTTCCCTAGCATTCCATTAGACAAACTTTTGATTCAACTGAAAAAATGGCTAAATTCTATAAACCTAGATGCCAATGCAATAGAAGAATATTTGGCAATGACTGAAATATGTATACATCAAAATTATTTTGTCTTCGATGGAAAATATTATAAACAAATTTCAGGACTAGCTATGGGAAGCCCGCTATCACCATTTTTGGCCAATCTATACATGAGCTTTTTTGAAACGCATAACTAAAGCCTTCCCTCATATTTTTAAAACATGGTACAGATACGTAGACATCTTTGCAATAGTGCCCTACAAACAAATAGATGATGCTTTGAAACTACTCAACCTGCAAGAACCCAGCATACAATTCACAGTGGAAACTGAAGAGGACTGTACTCTACCTTTTTTAGACCTTAAAATCAAAAAAAGCAATGAAAAACTAGAATTTGGTATCCATAGAAAAGCAACACACACAGATAATTACATCAAAGCAAATAGTTTCAACCCAGTTCCACACAAACATGCCACCATCAACAGTCTCACACACAGATTAGTAAATCTACCCCTCAGCCAGCAAGAATATCAAAAGGAATACCATCAAATCTTAAAAACTGCAATAAAAAATGGATATGGAAAAAACCTTGTAGATAAAATAACTAAAATCATTCAAACTTCAAAAGAGATTAAAACAGATCACAGCTCTCACACCAATAAAACAAGAAATTAGATTTGCTAAATTTACTTACCACCCCTGGGCCACAAAAAAGTTCCAAAACATATTCAAGAAATACAATATAACATTGGCACCAAAAAACAATTACAACATTAAAAACCTACTTCACAGTAATAATACTGATAAGATAAAACCAGAAGAAAAGTCAGGCATTTACAAGATTAAGTGTAAAGACTGTGAAAACATTTACATAGGGAGGACAAAAAGAAACATAGGCACTAGAAAGAAAGAACACTTCAGGCACTTAAGATACAAAAATATTGATAAGTCCGCAATAGCAGCTCATTTCTGGTCTGAAAATCATGAAATTGAAGATAGCACAGAATTACTCAAATATGTACAAAAACATAGTGAACTCGTCATATGGGAGAGAATATACATAGAAAAACATAAAAACCAATTAATGAACTTTGAAATCCCGCCAGAAGAGAATCCCACATTTAAGTTCATCACTAAATCAACAGATGGCAGCAGCAGCAACTCCAGAATTACCCACACCACTGGATCAAGCTTTAGTCGCATAAGAACAGAAGATGCAAACGATGATTTGCGAAACATTTCCTCAAAATAGGTACGAAAGTGAAGCAGATGTGTAATAAATACGACTCATCTAAAAATTAATAACCAAAATTTTAGTTTTGCTTACATTAATTCTAAGGCTCCATTCCTTACAACATTTATCTATTGCTCCAATTGCTCTATCTGTTCCCATTTTTGATTCTAATTGTATCCAGAATATTATGTATAAACAGATTAAACAGTGCAGGACTGAACTTGCAGCCTTGCTTCAATCCTATATTATTCTGAATGTATTTTGTTACTTTATTATTTGCCATTTTTATACAAAACTGATTGAATGTATTCTTTGTAAACTCTGAATAAATCTGCTACTCATTCCTTTTTTGCTCAATTTATACAATAGGGCTGCACAATTTATTGTATCGAAGGCCTTTTCAAACTCAACAAATAACATTGTCGCGAACCCGTATGTATGATCGCGTGGCTTGTTTACACAAAAGAAACTGATAGGCGGGCAGTGTCAAAACCAAGAGCCCGCGGACAAACATGACAGGCAGATAAGTGTCTGCCGAGGCAAACAAACTGAGATAAATGGAAATTTCTGGACTGATAGAGATTGTTCGGGTTCTGGTTTAGTTTAGAACAATCTAGAATTATCAATGCAGGTATTTAAAGTGGCGACGACTGGCCAGGAGTGGAGTTGCAAGTTGTAAACAGAGTGTGTGAGTAGAGTCAGCTGTGTTGGTGTTGCAATGAGAGCTGTTTGTTATTGACATTGACCTTGGTGCTGTAATGTTGTTACGTGAGAATTGAACAGTGTATTGCTACGGAAATAAAGAACATTTAGAATTTCGGCAAATTGGACTTTTAATTCTACGAACCCACAAAGTCACAATATATACCCTCCCCCTCTTGTCTGCTAAATGTTTACTTATCAATTTTCTTATCACAAAGATATCCACTGTTCTTCTGCCTTGACTAAAGCTGTGGCTGAGTGGTTAGATCGCTTGGCTCTCGCCAAAGTGGCCAGGGTTTGATATCAGGCGACTGCAAAGTGAGATTTGTGGTGGACAACATGGTGCTGGGGCGGGTTTTCTCCGGGATCTCGGTTTTCCTTGCCATCTCATTCCACCAATGCTCCATCTTCATCTCATATGTCACCACCTGCAGTGCTGCATGTAGTAAAAGCGGGCATTAAACATTACACATTTCATTTTTCATATTGTTAGCAAGATCTGTGCTTATTGCAGTGTTGCTATACTAGTACTGATCTTGGGCTTGACAATTGGCATCGACTTTGAAGAGGTTGATGATTCCACATGGTTTACAGAGTCCTGACAAGAGGAACCGTGCACTAAACACTCACTGAAAGCATCAGGGGCTGACTGGCATGAGCAGAGAACCTTGCAGTGCTTTTTTGTAATTTACGTCCTCCAACATTAAGTCCTATCGGACAGTGAATAAATTGGGTGAAATTATGCTCAAATGAGTCCAGGGTCCATGGAGCTTAGAGTTACCTGACATCGTCTTAAAGGATATGGGAAAATCCGTAAAAAAACCTTATCCAGGTAACTCGCCCTGACCGAGATTCGAACTTGAACGTGAGGCAGACACGCTACCATCTACGCTACTGAGGCGGGCCCTTGCAGTACTTCCTACTGTCTCTTGATATTAGTAGGTTTTCTTCTAGAAGTAGCCCACATCACCAGAAGGTGCCCAGTGGGTTACTAGCCAATAAATGTGCAAGATGTTTCTAATCAGCTGCAGAAAAGTGGGCAAGAAATGACTGCAGATGACCACTCAAAGTACATCCTGAGTTGGGAGTCCTGGTATTCTTTGCAAATCCAAGATGCTTTTTTGAAAGCTGCAGTAGAGTCACCATGAAACTTGAAATCAAACACATTAAATATTCATTACTATTGTTATATAGCAGATGTTGTGTTGAATTGTAATGACCAGGTTGATATTCAGAAACAATTTCATTTTATTTATTCTGTGATGCCTCATCACTTAGAGAGTACAATGTTCTTTTTATTTATTAATTTGCAGACACGTGTGAATTTGATGATGTCCCAGTTTCAAACCTTGCTCAATTCTTTTGGAAAGGATGTGTCTGATAGGAGCCAGACGTTACTTCAGATAATTACCAAATTTGCATCATCTTATTGTTCTACAATTGAAGGAACTTCAAAAAATATCGAAACTACAGAATTGTGAGTATACATTATGTAGTAGTAATGCTTAAAAGCATTGATTGGAATATTTAGATGTTTCATTAGCAGATGTTTTAAAGTCCTCTAGCTGTTAGATCTTCTGGCTCTTCTTTCTAATATGCGACGCAGCGATTTTTTTCTAATTCCTTCACACTTTTTAATGTTCTTATATACAACCATAATTTTTAATATAATTTCTTTACTTTTAATGCAATTTTGTGTTGGCGGGCATTCTTTTAACGTTATTGTTTGTTTATTTACTTACTGCGTAATGTAGCCATACTGAAGAATTCAGTGCAGCCAAACTATGCTTGTTTCTCCACTGAAAGCAATGCTGCCAACAGTCTTAATTGTTCTGAAATTACACTAGCAGGCTAAATGTATGAACTCACAGACTGTATCGGACTGGTTCGGCTACTTCCGCAAAGTGTGCATGATGTCAAATGACACCAAGTATACTGCAAGGGGGGGAATTGGTGGTCCCAGCCACGTCATTCAAATCGAATGCAAAATTGGACGATGCAAGTTTCATCGTGGGTGCTGCAATTAGACTGTAGAGCATATTTGCATCCCTCCTGTTGTTGGAGCATATCGTCATCTGCACCTCATTCGTTTCCACATCGATCATTCCCAAGATCCAGTTGCCCTCCATGACACGCCCACGATGAAATTGCATCGTCCTATTTTGTATTCGTCGATTTGAACGACGTGGCCGGGACTGCCAATTTCCGCCCTTGCAGTATACTTGCTGTCATTTGACATCATGCACACTTCGCGAACCAATAGCCGAACCAGTCCGATATAGTCCATAAGCTCATACATGTATTTCCTACGGAGCACTCCATTATCGTCGTATCGTAGGATTGTTTATGTGCAAAGCAGTACATGAGTAACAAAATTAGACCGGGTGCTAACTTAGCCTGCTCAAACCATGTTTCTTTGTGCACTGACTGCGTCACCTATGTCTGGGGCATTTTTCAGAGGTTGGCTACAAGTTTTACATATCTTTCTCATGTTGGCTGCAATGGCAGAACCGGCTGTTCATCTACTTGTGCATGCGTATACGTGCACATTTGGACGTAGAAAATATTCTCGCATCGCACAAAAGAAGGTTTCTCTGATCTTCCTGTAGTATTCAAATTAACATTAATGTGGTTTTACCAACTAATGACCTCCCAGAATTAAGAAGCCGGATTGAAGCAGCTGTTGCTACAATTACTGAATACACACTTATCAACGTTTGGGAAGAACTCGGCTGTAGACTTGTATTGTATTGTATTTATTTCATCCTTTGGAACATAATACAGATGTTATAGGACACGTCAGTTCAAGATACAAAGATAAATATAAAATGTTACATAAGACTAAAAACTGTAACAGATACAGGATCCAACAAAAGTCTAAAATAGAAAAAGCAAATAAATATAAACTATATAAAGACCATAGAGAAATGCTATATAAAAGTAATTGTTCACAAATGTGGAGTTTACTCTACTTCATAATTTAATTCAATTTAATTTATTTTGTCCTTTTGATTGATATCAGACACGTCATAGTATAAAAATTACATTAATATCCACTGTCATTATTTACAATCACTTAAAACTAATTAACATTTAAAAACTCATTTACAGAATAAAATGAATGTTGCAGTAAAAAGAGTTTTACTCCCTTTTTAAAATGTATAAGGCTCATTTGTTTAATATTTTCTGGTAGCATGTTGTATAATCTTATACCTTTATTGATAGCACTAGACCTGAAGATTTCTGTTCTACAACTTTGAATGTGAAAGTCATCTTAATGACGTGTATTGTATTTGTGAATATCTGCATTTTTGTAATTTTGTATTTGTAGTTTATTTTGTTTTACATGGATCACTAATTCCAAAATATACATACATGCTAGAGGTAATATTTGATGTTTTTTTGAATAATGGCTTGCAAGATGTTCTGTTATCCACCCCACTTAGTATCCTTATCGCTCTTTTTTGAAGTTTAAAGACTATCTGTCATTTCCCCCCAGAACACTATCCCATATTGTAACTGACTGTGAAAGTAACCATAATATATATTTCTCAATGCTGCAAAATTTATTAAGCTTTTCAAATGTTTAAGCAAATAACAAATGGAACTCAGTTTATTTATTAAATGTTGAATATGTGTGGTCCATTTCATGTTCTCATTCATATGTAATCCCAAAAATTTTGTTTCATTATTGTAGCTAGTGGCTGTTTTATCAAATACTATTGGAGGTTTGACCACATTTCTATTTTGGCAAGTATGGAATGAAATGGCAATAGTCTTATCCTTAGTGCATTTGTCTGAAACCATGTGTGCAGTTTACATAGAGTATCATTGAGTTTGGTCTGTACGCTTTCTTGATTGTTTCCTTTTATTAGGATGTTAGTGTCATCTGCAAATAAAATAACATCTGTGGAATTAATGGCAGTTGGCAAATCATTTATGTACAACAAAAATAACAAGGGGCCCAGGACTGATCCTTGTGGAACTCCTTGCCTAACTTCTCTCACTTTGGACTGAACTGTATTTATTTTCCTTTATTTTCAAACTGAAGTTCTACAAACTGCTTTCTATCTCTTAAATAGGATTTAACCCAATTATTCATAATACCCCTAAAACCGTACTTATTTAATTTCCTGAGTAGTATTTCATGATCTAAAACATCGTATGCTTTCGTTAAGTCTAAAAATAAACCCACAACTACTAATTTTTTATCAAAAGCTTCTTGAATTTTATTTATTAAACTGTCCATGGCTGTTATGGTAGATCTGTTTTTTCTAAATCCGTTTTGGGCCTCTGAAAGAATATTGTATTTTGAGATGCATGATATCATTCTATTATGAACCAGTTTTTTAAATATTTTAGAAAATGATGATACGATTAATATTGGTCTGTAATTTTCTCTTTTATTCTTCTTCCCTTTTTTATAAAGTGGCTTAATTTTTGATACTTTTAACTTATCTGGAAATACACCTGATTGCAATGATGCATTTTAGAGACTGACTAGTGGCTTAGCTATTTGATGTATAACTTTTTTAATGATAACATCTTATACTTCATCAACTCCAGATGCATATTTGGCCTTCATACCCTGGACTACACCTTCTAATTCCAATTCCATAACAGGTAATATAAAAATTGATTGACTGCATTGCTTTATGTTGTCACCATTCTCCTGTCACCTATATGGTTAATATTTTGAGCTACTAAGTTTTCTGCAATGTCTGTGAAATAAGCATTAAAAGACCTTGCAGTATCCTCTGGATTTGTGATTATTATTATTATTATTATTATTATTATTATTATTATTATTATTATTATTATTATTATTATTATTATTATTATTATTATTATTATTATTATTATTATTATTATTATTATTATTATTATTATTATTATTATTATTATTATTATTATTATTATTATTATTATTATTATTATTATTATTATTATTATTATTATTATTATTATTATTATTATTATTATTATTATTATTATTTTATTATTATTTTATTATTATTTTATTATTATTTTATTATTATTTTATTATTATTATTATTATTATATTATTATTATTATATTATTATTATTATATTATTATTATATTATTATTATTATTATTATTATTATTATTATATTATTATTATATTATTATTATATTATTATTATTATATTATTATTATATTATTATTATATTATTATTATTATATTATTATTATATTATTATTATATTATTATTATTATATTATTATTATATTATTATTATATTATTATTATATTATTATTATATTATTATTATTATTATTATTATTATTATTATTATTATTATTATTATTATTATTATTATTATTATTATTATTATTATTATTATTATTATTATAATTATTGATATTTAATTCATTAATATTGATTTTTGGGGCAGATTTTTCAATTTCTTGGTTAACTAATGTCTAAAGGGCCTTTGTTTTATTGTTAAGAGTTTAGTATAAATCTTTCATTTTCCCTTCTTTTGGCTTTAGTTATAATGGTTTTATAGATCTTTCGGTACCTATTGATATACTCTTTGGTCTCATTATTTACTTGTCCATGTTTTTCTAGCCTGGACAAAAACCGTAGCCTATTGCTGGATGTAATTATTCCCTTTGTTATCCACCTTTTTTTTTTGTGATTTAAAACATTTCTTTTCTAAAGGAAAAGCTATATCAAACCAATACAGAAATGTGTTTAGGAAGTTCTCACATTTTAAGTTAACATCAATTTCATCAAAGACATTATCCCATGTTTCCTTTTCCAATAAAGTATTAAACAGTACAATACTATTTTTACTAAAGTTTCTTTTAGAAATAGTAATGGGTCTATCCATTCTTTTAGATACTTGAGTCTTAATTTGTAGTATTTGTGCCCAGTGATCAGAAAAACCTAGATCTGTGACAGTAGCTTGCTGTTCAAATTTTGTTTTGTTATTTACGTCCAGTAATGAGGTTGATCTAGTGGTCGAGTTTACTGTGTTAGTTGATGTGTGCCGTGTGACAAAGGGTAGTCACATTGAACATTTATAAGGTTCTTGGAAAATCTGTTTGAGTTGCTTTTTCATTTGACATATTTATAATTGTAAGTTGAATGTAATAAATATTATAGAGTTAAAACCCAGATATTCATTTATATACACCCTGTACCTTTACAGGTAAAAGACAATATTGACTTAAATACACCTTGGTAATATCTGTGGCCATTTTGTTTAATAATAGACCTTCAAAAGAGAAATTCACATAAGGATTTATGGCTGACCTTTCTACATTGGTTCCAAGATTGGCTTCTAGGTAATGTTTTCATTTCACTGTTCTTTTACAGATGTGGTGGTGCAAGAATTTGTTACATTTTCCATGAAACGTTTGGAAGAACACTAGACCAAATTCATCCATTGGCTGGTCTAACTAAAATGGATATTTTAACGGCAATTAGAAATGCTACAGGACCACGGCCAGCATTGTTTGTACCGGAGGTAAATCTACAAGTAGGAAACGTGACTAACATTAATCATACTGCAATCCCACGTCCTTGCACCTTTACTCTAATATTTCTGACTGTTACTTAATATCTAAATTTTCTTTTATATGTTTTTAGTTGTTGTAATGGAAGTTTATCTTAAAATGATATGTGAATGAGATGTAAATGTTGTTATAAAATAAGTGTTGTAGTTTGAATATATGTGAGTCAGACTCACTTCTCTTGTTTTTAAGGCAGGGGAAGGGGGGGTTAATGAATTTTGTAATCCTTCAGATTAATTAGTACTACTGTCTCCCATCATCAGTTCCTGGTCAACTGCCAACATTCTTCTTGCATTACACAGAAAATGAAGCTAGTTACAGTGGAGTAATAAATATTACACAAATAAAAATACTTGTTAATTAATGTCCACTTATCTTAAGAAGTTTATTTTAATACTTCTTTCTTCTTCGTAAAATTGATTTCATGAACACTTGCCCACATCGTCAGTTAAGTGTTCATGAAATCGATTTTACAAAGAAGAAGTATTAACATCAACTTCTTAAGATAAGTGGACATTAATTAACAAATATTTTTATTTGTGTAATTCTTGCAGTTGGAAAATTATCTGTACTAGGAGGTGTGACGCCTGGTGGTATTTCAAAATTGAAAATGTACTTCTTTTTATTTAAGTTAATTGATGGAAGTTATTCATTTCTTTACACTAGCCATATACAGGCTAAGGTATTGGATTGATAGAGTCGACATGAAAAATTCAGTGCCACGGCTGGTATTTGAAACACAGATCTACTGGTTTCCGTCCAGTTGCTCTTACCCATTGAGCTACCATGGCCAATTTGCCGTCATGACATTAAATTCTCCAATTAACTCATATATTACCCCGGTAAACCACTAGGGACTCTCGCATCCAAGATACACCGTTTGTAGCGACTTACTATTGTAAGTACTTGAGTCCCAGGCTTCAAATTCCAGCCGTGGCATTGAATTTTTCATGTTGACTCTATCAATGCACTTCTTATTTTTCCAAACTAAATATTTCTCCCCACACTTCAGGCTTCCTTTTTCCTGTAATGTTTTATAGTAGCTTTGAATGCTTATTTATGTTTCTTCCAAAAATGCCAAGCTATTTTGGGGAAAATTGAGATATAACAACAAAATTTTCATAATACAAAAGTGGGCAATATTAATATAATTTTGAGTCGAACTAATACTCAATGCACCACTTATTGCTAGTATTTACCTAGAATGCGTTTCGTTAGGATCTTCCTAACATCATCAGCTGTTGTCGACTAATGGATGTTGGCTTGGTGAACTCATTGGAGGTGATAGGTGCATCTCTGTTGGTATCTTGATGAACTTGAAGTTTGAGTTTTCTTCAAAGGTAGTGTCGAAATTAAACAATTTTCTTTCATATTTCTTTATGAAGATTTTTTTCCCATGTGGTTAATGCAGCCGGACCTTGGGCATTTTTTAATAAGTGGATTTCTCGTATATCATGATTCTCCTTCCAAAAATGGTACGCTACCGCCAATTTATCTATTTCTTTGTTCCTGATGTTCCTAAAATGCTCTTGAAGTCTAATGTTCAAGTTGCTTTTTGTGTTTCCAAGCTAAAAGCTGTCACAGCCTCTGCTGTTTATGAGGTACACACCTGATTTTTTGTCTGTGGGGTATCTCCTTTGTATTATGTGATTTCAAAAGGTGTTGTACACTAAATATGTTCTGTGGGGCCAAAGTAATATTGTGCTCTTTGAAGACTTTTTGGAAAAGGTTTGTAGCTCTGGGATGATATGTGAATTTTCTGTATGAAGTTTCATTGCTGACTGGGGAAACTTGTTTGCATCTTTGTTGTCTTTTGAATTTATCAATTTTCTTTTTGACCAATTCAGCACTGAATCCATTGTATTCTGCAATGTGAATGATATTATTGTACTCTTTGATATATTCCATCTTGTTTAAAGGTACAATTGCATAATACAAAGCAGATACCCACAATAGAGGGCAAAATGTTAATGCTAAACTTGTTCAGCAATACAAGTTGTATTCCTTATTTTATATCACTAAATCTTTTGACAGTTCTATATGTATATGAAGTGCTAGTGTTCACTCAGAAGCAGTTAAGTAGTCATGTCGCAAATGTTGAAATTCATAAGCACAATACTAGAGGTAAGTTAAATCTCCACAATAGAGGGTATAAAAGCATGTGTATGAAAAAAGCACCTACTATAATGGTATTAAGCTGTATAGCAAACTCCCCCAACCCTTTAAGAAATTACCATACTTCGCCATATTTAAAAAGGATTTGAAGAAATTTCTAAGAGAGAGAGAGATGTTTTTATTCTGTGAATGAAGACCTGGAAGTGTATAGTGAATTAGATGTTATAAATATGTATTACATTCTGATCTTTAACCCTGTTTGTATATTATAATTAGTTGTAAATAGTATCAATTAGTTGTAAATAGTATCACTTTATATATATTTATATGTTAATATATTTACTGCTAATCTGCTTGTATGACCTTATCGAAATTTGCATTTTGTAGTGTTGTATTGTTTTTGACGAAGCTGGTATTTCCACATTGAAAGTTATATGGTGAACATATTTTCTTTTACCACTGAATTTTGTTCGTTTTTTTCTTTATGTTCCTGATTTGTTGTTTGATATCCCTTGTAGATATTTTTGCAGTTATTGCAGCTGAATGGGTATATTCTTTGTGTGTTCTTGTGTAGAATGTCATCTTTTAATTTAGAATTTAGTATGTTCTTGAAGAGTAATCCTTTTTGGGGCTCAAAATGATGTACTGTTTGAAGATCTCTGGAATCAATGGAAAACTGCTGCTATATGTGAATTTCTTAAAAATCTTGTACTCTTTTTTTATTTGGAATGAGTATTCTGAATTCTTTTTTTTTTCTCTTTCTGTTTATGGCTTTGTTTATTTTCTTATGCACTTTCTCTCCAGAATCCATATGTTCAATTCAGGGTCATAATGGGGATATTAACTAATCTGATTGCATGTTGGTGGGGAATACAATTGTATGCTTAGTTTTATGTAACTATAGGTGTGAGTGGGTTTTCTGCTGTTACGCTCTTTCTCCATTGGAAGCTTACAATATCTCTTAAGTTCAGTAGTTTAAGTGCATCTTCTAGGTTTGTTTCCAGGACTACGTGTTTTTATTAGTCAGTGTGCTCATAAAGAGGTATTCTAATTGGTTGTATTGGCCTGCCTATGCTAAACCTAAGTTTTGTGTATTATACGAGGCGTGTCCGTTAAATAAGGTCTAAAAGGTGCTGGAGCCGTGAGGAACACCATTATGCAAGATCCGGCAACACTGGCATGTATAACTTGGTTTCATCGCTTCAAATCCCCACCACAACAAACCCGTTGCAACCATTAGTCTTGGCTGGGCAGCCATTTGCAATGGAGCTTCTTATCACTCCCGCCGCCAAGTGCGAGTTGCGTGCAGTGATCCGTTTTTTGAGTGTCAAGGGCACTACCCTACATCGTCAGTTATGTGAAGTCTATGGGCCACAGTGTATGGACGTCAAAAACGTGCGAAAGTTGGTCAGATAATTCAAAGACGGACGTACAGACGTCCATGACGAACAGCATTCTGGTCGGCCTTTGGTTTCAGCCGAAACAATTGCAAAAGTGGAGCAAAAAATGCTTAAAGATCGGCGTGTGACAGTTTGTGAGCTGTGCAAACTTATTCCTGAAGTCAGTAAGAGTACAATTGACAAGATTTTGACTGATTTTGACAAGATTTTAATGATTTGAAAAACGAGGTTGAGCGCTACCTGCACAACTTGGCGGGAGAGTGCTATGACAAGGGTATACAAAAACTGTCACAGCGCATGCAAAAGCACATCGATCACAATGGTGATTACGTTGAAAAATAGCTGTAAGTTCCGCCTTTCCATCAATGTAACATTCATTGACAATAAAATAAAATTGGAGACCTTATTTTATGGACATGCCTCGTATCTTCCATTTAAAGTGAAGCAATTTTGTTCTTTGCACCTGTACAATCATTTGTATGGGTAACCACCATATTTGAACATTTTACTTGCTTGCTCTATTTAATCTTTTAACAAAGATATAGATATAGATATATTGGAAAAAATATTCATAAAGAAATATGAAAGAAAACTGTTCAATTTCAACACCACCTTGGAAGAGAACCCAAACTTCATCAGGATACTGACAAACACCCCTATTGCCTCCAAAGAGTTCACCAAACCAACTACAAATATCGAGATTTAACTGTATTGGAACACCACAGTGAAGCGAAATAATTATTAATTTATAGATGAGTCGTATTTATTACACATCGGCTTCACTTACATATAGTAGTAAGTGAAACCAATGTGTAATAAATACGACTCATTTATAAATTAATAACTACAAATAGTTTTTACGATTAATTTTGACGTCACTGTTACTAAATCACACACAATCGCGCACAACATTCAGTAGTCAACATTAGCTGAAGATGTAAGGAAGGTGTTAACGAAATATGTTCTCGGTAAATACTAGCAATAAATGGAGCATTGAGTACTTGTTTGACTCAAAATTATACAGGATGTTTGTAAAGTTCCCGGACTCAGATTTTATTAGTTTTTTGATCCAATTTCATTTGACATACAAACTGAATGGTTATGCTCATTTATTGCACATACCTTTACATATCTGAAACCAAAGTTGAATTCCATTTTATAGACTTTTGCAGTCTCTGAAAACAATAAGTACACTGTCAGCAAACCATTTTGCATGCATTACTTTTGTGACGTTTCAGTTCATAGCACCTGCTGAAAACATACTATTGTTCTTCCAAACACATTACACATGTTGCAGAACACTTTGCATATTAATTTTGTGCATCAAGTATGGAAAATGACCACCATTTTCTTGCAAACGCTATTCTACTCGACACATGTTCCATGACACTTTAATATTGCTGGTGTTATTTCGGCAATACCATTAGAAATTGTGTCTTTTGAGTTCTAGTGAGTGTGAGTTGCCACTGTACACTTTTCCCCATAAATAACCTCACAGAAAGAAATCTGGAGAGATAAGATAGGGGGAACGTGGAGGCCATACATTTTTTTAGATAATTTGATTACCAAAATATCCCCTTAACATCTCCATGATCTCGTTTGCAGTATGACAAGTGGCACCATTCCGCTGAAACCAACTGTCACTTTCATCTTCTTCCAGCATAGCGACAAACTGCTGCATAGTAACCCTGTAGACAACACCAACTGTTTTCTCAAAGAAGGGCACAACAATTCTTCTTCGTGATACCGCACACCAAAAGCCAACTTGTTCTGAATGAAGTGGCTCTTCAAGAAAGACATGCAGATTTTCAATTGCTTAAGTTCTAGTGTTCTGAGAGTTAATGTAGCCATATAAGTGGAACCACACCTCATCCGTAAAAAAAATGTGTTATGAAGAATAGCTACATTGTTGCATGTGAAAGAATGAAACCATTGGCAGTAATAGTGATGTTTCACTAGGTTGGTTGGCCACAGCTCCTGGACTACTTTAACACGATAGGGGTGCAGTTAGGCCACATTAAGAGCCTCATGTGTGGAGCTAATTGATGATCCAATATGTTGTACCAAACATCTTACCGATTTTCATATCGAGGTAACAAGCCACTACTTGATATCATGAACGAAATCTTCTGTGGGTCTACCACTTTGTCTATCATCCACGGAGCCTGTATCCCGAAATTGGTGCACAAGGTCGTAAACAGTAGTTTTACCTGGTGTACATTATTTGGAAACAGTATTCTCCATCTCTGTAAATATCTTTCATAGGACCATATCTCAAAGTAAGCTTCCAACATAGCGACACGTACGCACGTAAAAGTTATTGTCCCCGACTGCAATGTGTATGTCACTCCGAGTAATGCAAAAGCTACACTGACCTAAAAATAGTGCAGAGCCCTTCTTCAAGGTTACAGCTATCCGTTATGCAAAGATTGCCAACCAATCCAATCAAAGACTCGAGATAATTTTTGAAAACTTGAGTCTAGCGACTTTTCAAACACTCTGTATTAGATATATTGGTATTCAGATTTTTTCTTCTGAATTCATTTAATTTTAGTTCCTTTTAAAGGCATTAATTTATCCTATATCTCTTTGTTGAAGAGAAATATATACTTTCAAGGAGACTGTTGGTAAAATTAATCCTTAATTTGTAATGCTTTATCACTTGTTTTGTTTTGCAGGTATCATTTGAATTGTTAGTTAAACGGCAAATCAGACGGTTAGAGGAACCATCTTTACGATGTGTTGAACTTGTACATGAAGAAATGCAACGTATTATTCAGCACTGTGGCACTGAAGTACAACAGGAGATGATGCGTTTCCCAAAATTGCATGAACGTATTGTAGATGTAGTTACACAGTTGTTAAGACGTCGCTTGCCAACTACAAATTCTATGGTAAGGGTGCAAGAGCATTTGATTTTATTCTTTACAGACTTTCTTTTTAAAAGTGTAACTAATGGTTTGTAGTGCTATAATGTTGCTATCAGTTTTGTTGTACTATGTTCAAATTAAGATCAATGGCATATTAAGCACCAGTATACAATTTTGGAAATTGAACCTTATCTTTTAATTACTTCAATGAATTTAGTGGCCACCGAGGCATCTCAGGTTTGATTGCAGAGGACCATACATGTGATTTGTGGTGAATGAAGCAGCATCTGGGTGGATTTTCTCCAGTTTCCTTTGCCATTCCTCCCACCTCTCCTTCCTCACTTCAAACTGATCACCCATACTGAATATTCTCTCTGGTCCAGAGTTTGTCTGCTCCTTAATTGGCATCTGATTTGTTAAATCTTTGTTAAGTCATCCTTAATTTTTTTTTTATTTTTATTTTTTTTTTTGTAACTTATGTTCTCCAACATTGTCATATCAGACAATGAATGAAATGTGTGAAAGATGCTCAAATGAGTCTGGGGTCCATGGAGCTTAGAGCTACCTGACATTCATCTTTCAGGATAATGGAAAACCCCAGAAAAAACCTTATCCAGATAAGTCACCCTAACCTTGGGACCTCTTGAGCGTGAGGCAGACACGCTACCACCGCGACGCGAACTCTTCCTTACAAGAAGTAATAAGAGAAAGATGAAAAAGGATTTAGTTCAAACTTTGATGATAGTGCTGATGGGCTGATCATTGACCTACAGAAAGAAGAGTCCTAAAGAATAATTCCAGAAGGAAAATAAAATAACACAATAATGTGACTTTGTGGGTTCATAAAATTAAAAGTCCAATTTGCAGAAATTCAAAATGTTCTTTATTTCCGTAGAAATACACTTTGTACACCTCTTACAGTAGCAGAATTATGTAACATACACAAATACGATTGTCAAGGTCATTGACCACAAACAAAAGAGTTCACTTTCAAAACACAGCTGCATGCACACAATATCAAGTTCTGATTACGACTCAAATGGCGATCCGCGACTTCTTTCATAGCTCCACTCACTGTCCTAGAAATTTGTGGAATGTTCTATAACAATCAAGACGGCACTAGAAAGACGAACATTCCAGTTATCTATCTTTATCTGTTTTGGCAAGCTTTTTATCTCCATGCCGCACTATCTGTCCCTTTATGTTCGCCGTCTGCACCAGTCGCAACAATGGGTTCGCGACAATAATTAAAGAGGTACGTTTCTAATCAGATATTATATCAGAAAATGTGGTTATTAAGAAGGCAAATTGTGACCATATTATTTGAATTTAGGAATAAAAATTGTGCATAGACAACTTTGTGACTAACTTTACTAATAATAATCATCTCCGCCTTTACTTACTGTAGGAAAAGCTAAACACAGGCAAATATACAACGATTTCAAAGCCAACAGATTGCAAGTTCAGTGCTCTTTTTTTTTTTTTTTTTTTTTTTTTTTTAAAAAAAGAAGCCTAAAATTGTCAGCATCTGTCTTACCCAGCCATGTTAGTGTAGGGGAACCACTGGGACCTACATTTTTTTTTTCATCTATACAAATAAATAGTTTACCTAAATCGGAAGACAAGTTAATCTTTTGTGTATACATTATATCTATAATATGTTTTGAGATATGGTGGAGAAGAACTAAAACAACAAATAAGTGCAGTTGGTGAAATTAAGTAAACAATGGTCTAAAGTCAAACATAGTTAAAACAAAATTCTTGGCAATTCAAAATGGTAATTTAAATATAGTCAGTAACAGTAATAAGGTAAGAAACCATACATTTTTGGGTGCATACCAAGAACATTTGACTTGCAACACACATATAGAAATAGTCTATAAAAGATTTAATTCAACACTTGACCTATTCAGATGATTGGCAAAATATTGGACACTAATAGTCTTAGAGTTTAAAAAACAGCAACTGTTGACTAAGGGAATGATCATAGGATGATTGTACCTGAACTTTATCAAACAAGTGTAAACAAGAAATGTACAAAGTGCAGTTAGAATTAAATAAAGAAAGGTGGAAAGCCTTTAGAAATGGCCTTGAAAAAGTCTTTCGCCAACAAATTTTTACTTCAACTATCAGGGACCAAATAAAAACAATAAGCAAATTCGTAAAATAATAATAGAGACTGCAAAGCACCATATTCCATGGGAAAAATTATACAACTACAAACTATGTTGGTCTGATAAACTACAAAAGTTAAAAAGAGAAAGGGAAACAGCTAGAAAACATCCTATATAAGTAGTCAGAAATGTGCTTTGATGAACAGAGAACCTATTGAGACTTAAGAGGAAAAAATTAACTGATAAAGTTAAGTAGGTTTTTAATCCTAAAAACTATTTGTAGTCAGTTTATTGACACTCATCACTTACTTTACTCATATTATTGAGGGACTAGTTTCAACAGCATACTCAGTTCATTCACATATCATCCAAAAACATTTAATAAATTTCAAAGTATCTTAAGGAACAAAATATAATCTTGGCACCTACTAATGGACATTCAATTTTAAAATTGCTAAATTTAAAAACAAAAGATGAAATCCCATCAGTTAACAGATCCAGAATATACAAAATAAGTTGTAAAAATCGTGAAAAATCTTACATAGGTCAAACTAAAAGAAATCTAAAAACCAGAGTCAAAGAGCACTTTAGAAACATCAGATTGAAACAAGAAGAAAAGTCAGCAGTAGCATTTCATTTTTGGAACAAAAATCATGACATTGATCCAAATTCAAAATTATTAAAAAGGAGTGATAAACCAAAATAAACCAACAACATGGTAGAACATATTCATATGGAAAAATAAGGACCGCGTAATGAACTTTGAAATCCCACCAGTAGATAATTTGATGAAGAAGTTCATAGTTCCATCACCAGAGAGAGGAGAGTGGACAACAACAGATGCTAGTTGGAGAGAGGTTGAAAATGGAGGCAATGGCCTTTGAAACTAGTCCCTCAAGTAAGTGACAAGTGTCAATAAACCGAATACAAATAGTTTTTACGATTAATTTTGACGTCACTGTTACTACATTCCTCCAAACACACATAGGTTTTTAATGTTGTAATTGTTTTTTGGTGCCAGTGCCTACTTAATAGCAACTATACAGATAAGATAAAACCAGAAGAAAAATCAGGCATTTAAAAGATAAAGTGTAAGGACTGTGAAAAAATTTACATAGGGAGGGCAAAAAGAAACATAGGCACTAGGATAAAAGAACATTTCAGGCACCTAAGATACAAAAATATTGATAAGTCCGCAATAGCAGTCTGAAAATCATGAGATTGAAGATAGCAACAAATTACTAAAATATGTGCAAAAACATAGTGAGCTCATCATCTGGGAGAAAATATTGTGACTTTGTGGGCTCGTGAAATGAGAAGTCCAATTTCACCACTCAAAAATGTTCTTTATTTCCACCGACTTACAGTTAAACTCTTGCCAATTACACAGGATTACGTAATGCACACAATTACGATTCACCAGTTCGTCCGTTACAATTTCACTTGCACTCGTAATTACGTACAATCTTCCGATGCTCTCACACAGTCTTCTCGTCGTACACTAGCACTGCATTCTTACACCAAGAACTCTGACTCCTCTTGCACGACGTGTTGCTTATATAGGGTCCGCTTGCCGATCTGGAAGGTTCTCCATTAGATGAAATATCCCGTAAGTTCGAGAACACAGGTGGAACAGAAAGAGACGGCGCAGCGATGTTTTTTGTCCCAGCCATCTCCTGTCACCACTATAAGACAAACGAGGGGGGGGGGGCATGGCTAACACGGACCTCCCCTGCTCGCCTGCTCACAGCTGGTTCCATAGGGTGTTCCAACGGTCGGGTGACAATATACATAGGAAAGCATAAAAACCAACTAATGAACTTCGAAATCCTGCCAGATGACAACCCCACATTTAAGTTCATCACAAAATCAACAGATGGCAGCAGCAACTGCAAAACTAACCATACCACTGGATCAAGCTTTAGTCGCAATAGAGCTGATGATGCGAACAATAGTTTGCGAAACATGTTCTCAATGTAGGTAGTTAAGTGAAGCTGATGTGTAAAAAATAACTCTCTACTACTGGTTCATGTTTGTTTGCTTCTGTGTCTGTCTGCGGTGAGTATTTGATGCCTATGCTTAGCTTGCCTTGTACTGGGATGTCAAAATGCATTTTAAGAACAAGGATACTGCCATGAATTTGACATCCATCATATACAGAAAGATTGACAAGTTGCCTATCATTTTCATCAACCAGTGATGAAATCACACCCTTATTATGCCCTCCAGTTATCTAGCTGAATTGTCAGAAACAAGGATGACTTGATTTTCATTTGTTGTCACCAAACCATTTCTGAAACTTCACATTACTAACAGATGTACATTCTGTGACAAATTCCTAGAGCAACTGGTTGGAGACTTGCCGACGATAACTGTAAACATTATCCAAAACATGTTTAAGCTATTCACACTAATGCCCGATTTCACCGACAGATGTTACGACTTAACACGAGTTTAGCAATAGTTAAAACAAAAATTGCATTTCACCAACAAGTGTTAGCTTAACACTTGTGTTAAATCTCTTGTTAAACTGACAAACCAAATTTCTGTTAAGTCCTTAGCATTTGTAAATAGTCAAGATGGCAGGCATGAACACAGCTGTTGTCGATTTGCTATATTTAAGACGTCTTTCATAATAGAGTACGGCCTATGAGAAGAAATGTTTTTGAGGAGCTATCAGAAGAAAAGTTTCTACAGAGGTAGAGACTGTCAAACCAAGTTGCTATGAAGGTTACTGCGGAAGTACAAGAGAGGTTAGAACATACATCGAAAGGATACCGATCTTGCCATTTCTTCAAGTATTAATTAACTTTTATAATTCACTATTTTATAATTCACTAAATTATGTGGATAAATACACTTCACCTCCCATCTTGAAGTGTTCCAAGTCACTCGTCACTTGTTCTTCCTCACTCCTCATTTTAAATTTACGTAATACTGAGTTAGAACATGCATCGAAAGGAATATGTCGATCTCACCTTTGCTTCAAGTATTATGACTTTTTGATGTTATAATTCACTGAATTATGTGGATAATATGCTGTCCACCACTCGTCCTTCGCACCTCGTTTTAAATTTATGTAATACTGACAAAGTTGTTTGGTGCTTGTAGTAGTGACACATGCATTTGAATTAAATTTGTTTCCAATATTTTCCCATGTGACATCTTTCTCTTTATCATTCACCGCATCCGTCCTCTTATTTTCCACGATATCCTTACACTTCGTCACCAATTCAATTAACAGTTCCTTCTCCATTGATGAGAAATTTTTCTCACGGCTTTTGTTTACGATTTTGTTCATTCGCCATTTTTTGAGCTGTGTGCAGACAAAAATGAAAACAAAAGCACATCACAATACGTTCAGAAAATAATACGACTTATCCATAGCCTTCTATAGCTGTAATATTTACAAGTTTCTGGGCGTTAACACGTGTTTGCTAACATTTTCAGAAAACAGGTGGGTGAAGTGTAAGAAATTTAACAGTAGTGTTAGCGCTGTGACAATTTTTGTTACATTTGTTAACGTCGATTTTAACATCTGTATGTGAAATTGGGCATAAGTGATGCTTAAATATTTCAAATTTCCAGCTGATTGTATATGAAAGTATTGTGACTTTGTGGGTTCGTGAAATGAAAAGTCCAATTTCACCACTCAAAACTGTTCTTTATTTCCACCGACTTACAGTTTAACACTTGCTATTTACATAAAATTACGTACTGCACACAATTACGATTCACCAGTTCGTCCGTTACAACTTCACTTGTACTCGCGATTACGTCAACTCCGATGCTCATACACAGTTACGTACAGTCTTCCGTTGCACAATCTTCTCGTTCATTAACACGTCACTGACTAACACTTACACCAAGAACTGTGTCTGTCTCCTCACTCACTGACTGACTGACTTCACTTCGCTCCGGCAGCCCCTTTTTATAGGAATATCGCCGCCTTCTGGCTTCCACAGGAAGGTTCCAGTAGATGAAAGATCCCGTAATTTCCAGAACACAGGTAGAAGAGAAACAGACCGCACAATCATGTTTTTTCCCCCAGCCATCCCTGTCACCACTATAAGACGGACGAGGGGGAGGCGTGGCTAACACGGACCTCCCCTGTCTTCCGCTCTCAGCTGCTTCCATAGGGTGTTCCAACGCCCGGGTGACAGTATTCATTCTCTTGAAATGTCTTCTGAATGTGTTTTCTGGAAATCTGATGATAATTTTTTTTTTTTTTTTAATTGTTTCAACAGGTTGAAAACCTGGTGGCTATCGAACTGGCATACATAAATACAAAACACCCAGATTTTCACAAAGATGCTGCATTAGTTCCTTCACTTTTGAAGTCTGATGATGATGATAGATATGGCAGACCTGTGATTAAGCGACAGCATTTCAATCCTGTTGCAGTTGCTGTTCCTTCAGTAGGGGATAGTGACAAAGATTTACAGAAGGTAATGATATTAATATTATTAATTGTATTTTACTTGGGTGTATCTTCTAATTAATTGTAGAACATGCTAACAAACGCTTTCTTGTGCAGGTTATCTTTCCATAACTTTGTTGTTTAATGAATAGTCACATGAATCTGAAACGAAAGGCCTTGGGATCAGTTCTGCTGTTTGCATGGTTCACCATTTTCACACTTTATGTACTTATTTATTTATATATTTATTTATGCTGTTTAACTGTGGAGGTTCTCAGTATTCCATTTTATATTGGGCATGAAAGGCAGCTTAATTTTGTTCAGAAGCCTCCCTATTTATAGACTTAAGATTCTTTTACGTGCTGTAAGTTTACAACATGGGACCACTGTCTTTACTTCCCCTCTGAGGGAAACTATACTAAGTATTTATAGAATAAAAAGAAGTATTTAAGAAAGTGGAGTGCCATTGTTACTAAAATTAGGCAAATGAGTCAATCTTATATATACTTTTCTCCACTTACAAGTTTTTTAATAAAGACTAGTTTCTGGGAACTTCTTCCCTATCCTCAGTTCTTGGTTGAGTGATATGCATCCGGTGTCTGCATCTGGCTTGGTGTCGTGCTGCCATCTAATGTTCCGGTAAGTTTGATGGCGTCATCTATGGCGGGAATTTCAAAATTCCTAGTTCCTAGAAGACTAACCGAGGATGCTATAAAGTTGCTAAACCTACAAGAAAAATCCATAGTTTTCACCATTGAAGTAGAACAGGATGAATGGCTACCTTTTCTAGATTTGAAAATCATAACACCAACAGGATTACAATTTGGAGTATACAGAAAAGCAACACATGTTGACAATTACATTAAATGCAACCCATTTAACCCGTACAACATCAATATGCAGTATTCCATAGTTTGGTTCACAGATTAATCAACATTCCACTAACAGATACAGAATATGAACAGGAGAGCACTCACATACACCAGGTTGCCGAATTGAACAACTATAACACAAATTTCATCAAAACGTTGATCTACAGACACAAAAGAAACAAAAAGGACATTACTATGTTAAAAAAACTAAAAAACCCAAACACCAGATATGGCAAATTTACATTTCATCCAAAATACTTAAAATTTGAAAAGATATTTAAGAGCTTCAACATAAAATTAGCCCCTCAGAACAAACACAACATCCGCAACTTACTAAACCAGTCTCTAAAAAATAGCACACCAAAAACTCAATTATCAGGCATTTACCAAATGAGCTGCCAGTATTGTGACAAGATATACATTGGTAAGACCAAAAGAAATTGATATTGATATTGATTGATATTGATATTGATATTGATTGATATTGATAGTTTATTGATCCAGTTTATCAGATGTACATTGATTTTGGACACGTCATTTCTATACAAATTATTTAACAATATGACATTTGTATGCTAGTACCAAATTCTTACATATATAATTTACAATTCATCTAGGCTGTATATACATTTATTTAACAAATATTGTTTTAATTTACTTTTAAATTTTGGTTTTGAGCTATTCGTCAAAATTTTTATCTCACTAGGTAGTTTATTATACAGTTTGATCCCTCTGATATTAATGTCCTTTTCAGTGACACACCTGTTAATATTATACATGTGATAGTTATCACCATTTCTTGTACTATAGTCGTGAATTTGGTTGTTTTGTACTAATGTAAGTCTATCGGTTATGAATAATATAGTTCTGTATATATAAAGAGAATAGACTGTGAACATATTTTCAGTTTTAAATGTTTCTCTGCATGATTCCCTTCCTTTTAGGCTATAAATCAATCTAATACATTTCTTCTGTAGAATTAGTAACATGTCCATGTGACATTTTGCAGCTGTACCCCATATTTCGATCCCGTAGTTAAAGTAAGGATATATACATCCAAAATAAATCATCTGCAGAAGCCTAGTGTCTTTGTAACTTTGAAAATACCTAAGCAAGTATATAGATTTACTAATTTTATTACATATATAATCTATATGTTTAGCCCATGTTAACTGTTTATCAACAATTATTCCAAGAAATCTATATGATTTTACTTCTTCAATGGTGGTGGTGTTTATTTGCAATTCTGTATTGGAGGTAGTTTTTCTTGATGTATTGGGCCACATTACTTTAGTTTTTAGCATGTTACATTTTAAATTTACGGATTCAAAGTATTTGATTAGGGTATTAGCAGTGTGATTTAAATTTTTGTTTAGAGCTTCCAACGTCTTGTTCCAGCATATGGCAGTTGTGTCATCTGCGTAAGTTATTATAGCTGTATTTTGTGGACAAATAATATCATTAACATATATAATGAAAAACAGAGGCCCTAGTACTGTTCCCTGAGGTACTCCATATTTTACTGTTTCTATTTTTGATTGAATTTTGTTTACATTTTTTCCTGTTTTATGATTTACTTCTGTATATTGCTTCCGGCCAGTTAGGTAACTGGAAAACAATTCTAGAGGTAGTCCCCTTATCCCATAATTTCTTAGTTTGTGTAATAAGATGCTATGATCAACACAGTCAAATGCTTTAGTCAGGTCAAAAAATAGTGAGCTTACCTTATCATTAGATTCTAACTTACTTGTTATTTCATGTATATACTGTATGACTGCAGAGACTGTGGAACAACCTTTTCTAAACCCATGTTGAAAATCTTGTAGTACATTATGTTTATTTAAATAATTAATCTTTCTAATAAAATTCTTTCAAAAAGCTTAGCTAATCTAGGAACAAGAGTGAAAGAACACTTCAGAAATATTAAATTCAAACAAATGGACAAGTCGGCCATAGCACATCACTTTTGGTCTGAGAATCACAACATAAAACAAGAAATAGAACTGATCAAACAGGCAAAGAAACCTCTAGAACTACAGATTTGAGAAAACATATTTATTAGGAAGAAACAGGACCTCTTGATGAATTTTGAAATTCCCACTGTAGATGACGTCATCAAACTTAGCAGAACATTAGATGGCAGCACGGCACCAAGCCAGATGCAGACATCGGATGCATCATCAGTCAACCACAGAACTGAGGTTAGGGAAGAAGTTCCCAGAAACTAGTCTTCATCAAAAAACTTGTAAGTGGAGAAAAGTATATACAATTTTGACTCACTTGCCTAATTTTAGTATACTAAGTATTTTTATGTTCCCCTCTGCCATGTTTGAACCAACGACCTCAGGAACTAAAAGTTAACATGTTTCCCGTTAACTTTGTGTTATAGCAACTCAAAAATTCTTCAGTTTTATCAGTTGAAACTCAGATTTTTTTCCTGTCCAATTTTAATTGTTATGTTATTGATTGTTTTTTTATGGAACTGTTCAATGTAATTCTGTCGGCACATTTGGGATGGATTTTCCAGTGTATTTCTGCAGGAAACCTAGAAGTACATTATTATTCAATTTGTGGAATGGAATATTTGTGCACACAAAAACTTCACATAGCTCTTTATAAAACAGTGTATTTACTGAAGTCACACCACTATACTGCCCGAGAAGAATGTGTTGCATTTTTCTTTTTCCTCCTGCTTGAAGACCGCCTTATGTGTCTCTGTGTTGCTCCACGGTAAATGTCTTCTCTGAGATACTTTCACTTCACAAATTTTACAGTACAGTATACTGCCATTGCTATGAAATACTGTGTTATCTTACTCCGAAACTGTTTGAGTTTTGCAGAAATTTTGTTTTAACTTTCAGCACATGTCATGTCAACCACTACTTTATGCCTCTGGCCCCGTAGCTCAGTCGGTAGAGCACCTGCCTACCGTGCTAGGGGTCCCGGGTTCGATTCCCGGCGGTGGGGGTGGGGATTTTTCTCCGACCAAGATAATTCCCCATCTTCCCCAGAGTCTGAAGGTATGAATGAGAGTGTGAATGTGTGCGTGATGTAATTATTTAAAAAAAAAAAAAAACCAAAAGATAACGAGTTAACACCTTCGGTATGTTCCAAAGGAGAACGGCCGCCGATATGACCATAGTAGTTAAAGGCGGGGTATAAATGGAACAAGAAAAAAAAAAAAAAAAAAAAAAAAAAAAAAAAAAAAAAAGTCTGATGGGTATTCTTTATAGAAGAAAGGCAAAATAGTAAAACATTGCACCTCACAATGATGTCATGAATAGGTCTGCAGATGTACAGACTAACTCAAGAATTCAATGTCACGCTGGCATGTTGGCCATGGTAGCTCAGTGGTTAAGAGCAGCAGGACGGAGACTGGAAGATCTGTGGTTCAAATCCCAGCTATGGCATTGAATTTTTCAGTCTGACTCTACCTTTCCACACTTTGGCCTACACATGGCTAGTATGAAAGAACAATTAATTTCCATACATATTTTAATTTTCACTTTTTTGTATATCTCTTTCCAATTATTGTATTGCAAATTTGATAATACACATTATTTGCCTTATTTACTCTGTTTATTTTATCATCTATTATGTTGTCAGTGTAAATTATTGTACCTAGTTATTTTATGGTATCTACTTGTTCTAATTTTTTGTGTTTACATTCTATTTTTATATCTCTGTTTTCCCCAATTTCCAGTGTTTTATTTGTGCTTATTCTCATTCTGCTCTCTTCTACTATACATGCCCATTCTATTACCCCTAGTTGTAAATCTTGAACATTACTGATTAGATTCGACTTTTATTGTGCATATTCCAAAATTTTACAATTTACAACTTTTGGCTACATTTGTCTTTACCTTGTTACCTTGGCTTACATGACAACCTGGTCTTCTGCTCTGCCAGGTAGCTCTTAACCTCCATGCCTCCTTGTTACTTAATTAGTCCTTTTCTTCCCCCTCATCTTCCCTTCTTATATTCTTTACATTTCTGGCCCATTTTTCTTTTACTTTCTGCAAGAACTCACCAATACTACTTACCTTCTTTTCCTCCCTGCCCGTTAACATTATTTTTAGCTGCTATCCTCTTCTCTACTTTTTCCCATTTTTCCTCCCAAACCTTTTTTCTCCACATTACAACCTTCTTGCATTCTGTTAGTGTTCTATGCTTTCTTTTCCCCCACACAATTCACAAATTCCCTTTTCCCTACCTCTTATCCCTCTTAGGAATATTGTTCCTGTTCTCATCCAAGCTAACCCTTCTCTCTCTTGCTTATTGCAGTAATCTACATATGCTTCTTGTCCCCAGTTTCTTTTTATTTGCTTGTACAATTGTAATGATTTCATATTTTCTAGACTTCCCCATATGTCTTTCTATATCTATCTATTCTGCATTTTACCAATTTACCCACATCGCTTGTATTCCTTTCCTCTAATCTCCATATATCTCCCATTCCTATTTTTTTCATAATTCCTCCTATCTCTGCTCACCAACTATTTGAGTTCACTAATCTTTTTTGCTGTCTCATGCATAATTTCATAATTTCCCCTTCTTCTTTGGCCAAACACCTATACAAACATTTTATTATTCTTTCCATTATTATTCCATTTCTTCTTGTATTTCCTAATTCTACTAAAGCTACTTCCCTAGGTGCTTATCTTGGTAAGCCTAGTAGCTCTTTACAAAACCTTCCGTAGTTTTGGTCCACCGTTTTGTTTACCTCTGTGCCCCCCACCCCAGATCTCCACTACATACAACATTTTGGATTCAACTAGTGCTTCATACATTCTTTCTAACCACTTGGTTGTCATTTCTAGCTTATATTTGCATATTCTTACCCCATTCATTGCCACCCTTCCTTTTGCTACAATTTTTCTCCTGAGTGCTCCCCACTTTCCATTGTTATTCAACCTCACTCTTAAGTATTCAAATTCATTGACCACTTCTACCCTTTTGCCATTTAGTACCCACTTTTCATCTTTTTTTAGTTTAACTCTCTTATTGAAGACCATAACTTTCGACTTATTTATGTTTATTTTTATTCCCCACTCTTCAAAGAATTTCTGGATTTCATTTATTGCCTTCTGCAATCCTACTACCATTATAGATCCTACCATTAAGTCATCCCCATATAGCAGTCCAAGAATTACTAATTTGTAGTATATCGTCACCATAAACCAGTGATTGAGATATACTGGGCTCTTAAATACATGCATCATAATTGCCATGATGGAAGAGATGCTTAGCGAAAGACTTAAGAATTTGGTCAGCATGCCAGAATGTGAAACATTTGCATGCCACACAACTGTGACGGGACATCAACTTTTGTAGTCTTCCACCAACAATTTGTCATCATTGCTGCAGACGAGAAGGCCACATAGCTTATAGCCAGCCTCTAGGAATGGCTGGCAGAGCTCCTAAATATAATTCTGATGTTGGCGGTGTCTGGAGACATTTGGGAGGTTCTCAAAAACTGGTTTGGAAACCACCATCTGACTGCAGCCTATCGCTGCAACAGCTAGAGGAAAATGCTGGGGGAGTTGGCCCTGGCAGTTGAGCAGCTGGCAAGTAAGGCTATAATGAACCTTCAGACCAGTCATGTGTCCTCAGAAGCTGCCTACTTACATCATTGACAGGGAGCACAATGCTGAAATACAAGAGTGCCTGATGCTTGGGGAGTACAAGACCACCCTTGAGGTTCTGACTTCTGTGTTGAGAATGAAGGCGGCTAAAGTAATAACTAGCCTACCTCAAGGATCAGGAGTATTTGGTATGTCAGATATGGACGACCAGCCTATGGATGTCGACCATCTTCCAGAGGTGTGTGTTTGGGTTATGGCCAGCCAGGACACCTAGGAAAAAGTTGCCAGTGCCAAGTCAAAGAGCAGGTGGTGCCAGTGGCTGGATGGGGCAACATAGGCCTTAGAAGAGGGTAGGTGACTGTCAAGGTAACCGCTACCCCAGTCTCAGAGAATGAAAGTAAATAACAAGATGGAATGGTAAAAAAAAAACTTTTAGCGGTGAATGCTGGGGATGTGGCAATTTGGGACACATAGTAAGGAACTGTCAACAACAACCCAGTGGGTAGCAAACAGTATATGCTGGGATTGTGGCCAGCCAGGAGACATTGTGAAGGCCTGTCAGTGGCCAAGTCTGTGAGCTGGGAGTAAACGAGTAAGGACTGGCATGGTATGTGGCCTGTTGGGGCTATTGGAGTCATCTGTTTGAGTTATTGAATTACATTGTATGCTTTGGACAGAAGAGTGGAGGACAACCTTATAAAGGATGGCAGGATACAGGGAAATCTGTCATGTACTGGTGGACAGTAACAATAATCGACTCAACATGGTATAAGGCTTGCCATCATGGAAATCAAGTCAACCCTTTCAAATAGTGATACCATTGGGTGACATTTCCCGTGGAGAGGAGGAGGTCTTGCTGGAGTTCACCTAGGAATGAAGCATTGTACGTCTATGGATGTTCATTGGAGGATGGCTGAGGAAGTGATACATGGACTGGAAGCTCTCAGGAGTGATGATCCAGTGAGGGTTCTGCTAATCGGACGAGGTGAGGTAATACTTGAAACCCCAACAAACTTATTGAGGTTTGCAGGTTAACCTTGACAAAGGCTATGGTTGGGTCTGACAAAAGCAAAATGGTTGCAGAGGTACATCAAGAGGGCCAGCTGTTATTGGAACCACATGGAGTATCGTCATGAATTGCACAAGATAGCTTATCAACATCTCCATGTAGCAAGCAACTGGATGAAGAACAGGCATAACCAGTGAGCCTATGACACTGGACACTAAGACACTATGAGCATGCATCGTCCTACTAGATACCCAGACTCCAACCAGAAAAAAGAGTATCAATGTTGAAGTTTATTGTGTCCAGAGGCTACCGTGAGTGAAAGTGCTGACATTACAATGCTGGTTGGGATGACCAGCCCTTAGGAGGAAACTGTGTTGTGAAGCTGTGCTGGCAGTGAGGAGAGAGGAATTAGAACATGCACCCGACTTCTGCCATTGCCTCTGTCGTCATAAACTGGGAAATACATGGCCTTTTCTGCCACCCATCCAGCTTCAAGACCCTTCAATTTAGGTGTCTCTGGAACAATCCAATTTCAAATGCTTCTGGAATCATTTCACGTTTACTTGGAGCTTTAGAGGTAGGTGCCCTGCAAGCAGGGGCAGCACTGCAGCACACTCTTTTCTGTTTTATAAATCACATTGTAGAAATTTCAAAAGACCATGTAAATAACAATGCATTGTTGTAAGTATAAGAAATCGAGTACAACCAATAATGAACTCTTGATGCATGGAAAACACCTCCATAACTAATGGAATGCATCCATGACGTCAACATGCTGAGAGCCAGCAAGCTCGGTAATCAGTTATTGCGCATGCATGCAACCTTCCCCTCTTGCCTCCCTGATGTTCTAAGTTCCCTAGATTTTCGCACAAATGCATGCTGCAACTGGGTGTTGTGCGGTGATCATTTGCTGCACGGTGAAGCAGGGCCACCAACACTCATAGTTATAGCTGTAGAACTTGAATATGCATTGAATATCATTTAACAATCTATCATTACTTTATATTTTAGTTCTAGAAACTAATTTCATCCTTCTTACGTAAACAGATCCAATACCTAATGGTTATTAAATCGCAGGGCAGATTGTTTGTGATGCACCTATCATGTTGGTACGATACTCCATTCCCGTGACCATAACGGGAATCCCCAATAACAAATGCATGTGGTTTACATGTTTGCATTGTGTCCAAGTATTCCTTTGTGTAACGTTATTTAGTGGCTGATATCAGTTTATTTTATGTGTGAGTGTGAAACGTGTTATAAATTCACTTTATTCAGTCTATGAGTAATTTAATATTACGGAAACTTTAACCAATAAATAATGAATACGGTTAATGAAATCCTGAAAACTGCGTTTTCAAGGCACGCATTAGAAGAAAGGGTTAGTATAAAAGTGTTAGGGCGAGCAATACCAGATCTGAAAATTGAGCAAAAATTGAAAGGAAGTAGAAATTCTGTTTATATCATGAAGAAACATCGGCGCATGGACTTCAGTTTTCGAAACTTTTTCCTGCAGCATGCTGTTATTTTTCAGCATGAGCCGCCACTGCCTGCAAGATAGGGCCGTTAGTGATGGAGTCATTCGAGTGAGCTGTTCTGTGGAGAGGCTTAAGTAAACATCAGCCCTCAGAAGTCATACTTGCTCTAAGCATTAACAAAAGTAAAATTAAATGTACTATATGTAAGTTAGCACTATGCAACAGTTAAAGTGGCAGATAAAGTGAGCTTAGCACAATTTGGTGTCCTCATTTTGTGACATCAGTAGCTCTTAGTATCTTGTTATAAACAAAACATTGAAGGAAAACATAAATTATTATACTTGTCTTAGGAAATATGTTGCTAATATTCACTTATAATTGGAATGTTCTGAGAATAGTGTTATCAGCACTCATATTGCAGGAGAAATAAATTTCTTCTCTAGTGTAATAAATATTTTTAAGCCTTGTTTGGATTTTGGATGCACTTTGTACTTCTGGATAGTGGTAGAGTATATCATTTCCAAATCTGTTTCGTTCAGCTGCATTTAATTTCTTTAGCCACATACTAACTGGGAATGGAAGTTCTTTTGAAGTAAAGATTTTAAAATGGTTTATTTTAAGTAGTTTCCTTTAGTAAAACTTAGATTTATGCAAATGATTTATTTAGATTTGCATATCTACATTGTGATAACGTAGTTCAACCTACCATAATAATGAGAAATCAAAAAATGGCTTTTATACCCTTTTACTACTTTGTAAATTGGTTTTCTGGAAAAATAACATATAAAGTAGTTGAAATCTCATTTGAGAAACAATTGGTCCAATAGGTCCAAAAGCTCACGGATTAAATGTTCATTTCAGGTTCAGATTCAACAAAATTTAAAGATTCATTCCAGTTTTCGATATGGCAATAGATTGAGTTCAGGTCCTTGGCTATACAGAAAGCTTTCTGTTCTTTCAGTGAGTATTCACCCCATATGCAACGTGCAAGAAGTAGTCGGATTTTGTTTTGTGCTGTTGAGTGTATTTTATTTCTTCATATGTGACTAAAGCATTTGAAACCTTTTTTGAATAGCGTGTCGTTAATCATGTGAGTAGTGATAAAGGAGACAATGCTGGTGGTTGGTTGTCAAATATTTTGCCTTCTGGAAAGGTATCTAAGGAACCATCCAGAGAACCATCACCATCCACTTCACCAACTCATCTGAGTGATGGAAAAGCTGTCTTTACTGCACCAAAAGCTGCAAATCCTGTTCCAGAGGCACCAATCCAATCCACCAGGAAGCTTTCTGAAAGGGAACAACGTGACTGTGATGTTATAGGTGAGTAGTTTTATATGTTCGTGAAGACGGATTTTGTTAGGCTAGGCTGCAGGGTTAAACTGTGTATTGTCATCACTAGGGCCCGGATTTTGATGAAAAGTCATCTCTTTTCTGAATAGTCACAGATGATGCTTATTGGAAATTAAGTGCACTCTGGAACAAATACGTTAGATATATATGGTTTTTATAGCTCAACAAAATGCATTTTTCCTACATTTTTTAACATTTAGATGCATTTTCCGGCCATTTTCTTTCTTTTTCACGAATTCATTGGGCATTTTCATCTAGAGCTCGCATTCAGGAGGCCCAGGTTCGATTCCCGTGGCCTGACCCTGACCCATGAGCTTTTTGTTTTTTTTTAAACCAATCTGTGAATAAAAGTTCATTTATATCATAATCTTTTATGAAATAGTAAGTTTGTAAGTGTTGTAAACATGTAATTAACACAGGTCAGCGTCCTAACAGTGCTGGTGAATTTATGGCACATCAATTCGAGGAATCGCTGATTACATCATGCAATACATGTGGATTGCATCAGTCAGGACTTAAGGAACTAGAAGTGTCGCAGTAAGGAGAGTAGTTTGTGAGCTGTGTAAATTTGTTGTGTTGTGGAATTGAAATGCTGAAACAAAAACAGTCAACTGCATCCCGTTTGAAGCAGTATGTTTCAGAGTTTGGCGGAAACATATATTTTGTAAAATTGAAAATGACCTGATGAATTTTGAATTTATTATTTAGTAGCAATAATTGCATTATTTTCTAAGAAAGTTAATTTTAAAATGTGGTTATTCGAACCATATATATTATTATTTGTCTGTGACAGTTATTAATTTATTATTATGAAAGAAATTGTTAATTTTTGTTAGGTCATTTTTTTACGTTTTATGTGCAGTTTTTTATATTTTAAGGTCATTTTAAAGCTCATTTTTAGGGAATTTTTAGGTCAACAACTTCCGGGCCCTAGTCATCACATATACTGCAGTATTAGACACAAAAAAGTTCTTGTAACTAAAAAATGGTTAGTATTGCATTAATACTACTTGAAATTTTGAAGCCATCTTTCACCATTATGTGTTTTTCTTAGCTATGGAGATGTCTCTTAGAGTAAGTTTTACAGTTGGGCATTACATTTGGCTTTACTGAGCTGCATGGAACTGAAAGGTTGGTAAAGCTATTTGCTTCAGGTAAATCTTCATTTGTTTATGGGGACTTGATTCCTAAAATAAGCTTTCATAGTTTATGCAGCACCATAGTTAAATGACCAAAAAATCAATAGTCAGCACATGCTGTTAACTTTACTTCTCCAGAAGTTGATGCTCTCCTAGAAATTATGAACTACCATAATCATGTAGTAGAATATAAAAACGCCCATTGTGTCACCAAAGGGATAAAGAATGGCTTTGCTTTTAGAATGTGAAGAAACTAGGTTGCTTAGGGAGAAGATAGCTAAAACAGAATGGGGAAGGCTACCAAAAGAAATTCAAGCAATGAAGTTTATGAGTGTAAAAACTATGAAAAATTTAATTGAAATTGGAAACGTTTTGAGCAATGTAAGTGCCAAATTGTTGAGGAAAATAAACACGACAAAAATGAAAATTACTTTTTTTTTTTTAAGATAAGATGCAAATAAGGGCCCATTAGCTCAACAACCTCAGAGTTTGAGTCTTATTGGACCCAAGGGTAACCAGCAACTCTGTGTAGTAATAAGTATGTAAATGTATAATAATTTGTAAATGAATGGAAATAAAGATTACTTCAGATGAAGCAATGCCACACTCTTCAGATTTAATTTCTTTTGCAAACCTGTTCTTTCACAAAGCTTTTTCATCAACGTTCTGTTCTTGGTATGAGTATTAGTTTCTGCTCACATTTATATCTTTGTGGGGCTGTGTCCATACCAAATTCAACTTCCTTTTAAATTTGCCGCTAAAATCCAGAGTTTACATCAGAACTGCTTGAAATTTTGTCATTTGGTGGGGTATAGGGAATCTAGTTAAGCTTTCAAAATTCATATTTCTATCTTAAATAGTTTTTTTTTACAAAAAAAATATTTAGTGCTTTTTATAGTATGATTTTTGTATGTTATATAAAAAGTCCCAGGTCATACAGTTTTTCTTTTAGAAACTTTAAATTTTAGATTCAGGTTTCTCTGTACATCAGTTATAAAAGTTGCTATACTTTTAAAGTGTATATCAAGTATTTTTTGAGAAACAAAAATTTATGTGTGAATATATTAAATTTTCTTAATTTTTTTGCAATTTTGAGATTTAAAATTCAATAATAAATAAACTATTTAATTTACATAAACAAAAATACCAACTTTTATTAAACATTTATTTAGGAATATGTATGCAAAGTTTAATACAAATTCGTTGAGAATTGCAGAAGTTGGAGCATTTTGAAGATACAAAAATGTTCAAAAATTGAAAGTGGAGAAAAATGAATTTAAAGATTTAGATTGAAATTACACTACTTTCTTTACTTTGAAAACTCCATGCATCATATGCAGGCCCTACAGTTATCTTATTACCTTCTTTCTCTTTAATTTGGTTACTTTTGGCTCTTTTTTTTTATAATTTTTCTATCTACAATAGTTTTTACCAAAAAAATGATCATTTAATTTTTTGCTGCAATTTCTTTACATTGGGAAAAATATTACATTCTCTACAATTTTTGTTATAAATGATTGGAACTTTGGATTCTGGTTCCTTTAGATAATAGTTACAAAACTATATATGTATATACTCATTTGCCCATGTCTAATGGTTCTGGAGGAGAACATTTAAGGAATATGATAGAATTTTCTTGAAGTTTTGTCAGTTTTTTTTCAATACCAATCATTATTAATTTTTTCATATACAGCCATAGTGATACCAATTTTTATTGAAAACTTATCTAGGAATATACATATATGCAAAATTTAAAGAAATTCATTGAAAACTTTAGTGTCTGGACTGTAAGGAGTATTAAAAATACAAGTTGGACATGAAGAAAAATCTAGTTAGAAGCTCTAAATATAAACAACATTTTTTTCTATGTTTCTAAACTCTCCTGCATTATATGAAGACCACTCAGCTAGTTTATTATCCTCTTCTTCTTTTAATTTAGTCACCTTTAACTTCTGCTTAGCAGATTTATATTTGCTCAATGAACTCTGAGCACTTTGTTTTAGCTTTCACCTATCCCTAATACAGCTAATTTTCTTGCTAACAGGACTTACTTTGCCTGCTGCAGCTTTTGCCTTAACTTTCAGTCTATCTTTATAACCCATATTAAATTCACTAACAGCTGCAATCACTGCAATTTGCAATTTCGTTCTTAATACAAAAACTTCTTTGTGACATTTACTCCATGGAAACTTTCATTAGCATTCTGTGCTTCTCCTTTAATGCAACTTTCCCATAGAATAGTACTAACTAATCTCTTTATTTTTGTCTATGAAATGGAAATTGTAAGTAGAATAGTTCATGGAATTCATACCCATGGTTATACAAAACTTCTGCATAGAAATATGACCCTTACCAATGCCCAGAAATACATCAACCATTCTTTTATTTACATCAAAAGGTGGCCTACTAGAATCACTGTTAATTCCTGGGCTATAATATGTTTTCACTTAACATTTACCTCAAGCAGAGCAATCTAGTATCATTACTTACTATTATGGCAAGAAAACCATATATATCATTATATTTTGCTTCGAAATAGCCACTGTACTCCTAACCTAACCTGGTATGAATCATATACCTACTGTTGCAACAAGAAAGCAATACAATGTTAAATCAGGCTTTATTCCTATTCTTTAAACAATAAAAATATAATATAAGCTGCTATCCACAGCTTTCACTTGCATGTAAACCATATTTCACAAACACTACATGTCAGTGGAAATGTTTGTTTACTTTCAAAAGTAGTAAGTGGGAAATAGTATATAGAAAATGGTAGCGGACAAGTTCAGTAGCTTCCACAAACATCCACAAGATGTCTCTGCACATTACCACAGTTACAGAATCAAACCGCGTAGTTTAAACGTGAGAATTTCATCAATTTCTTTGCGACACACTAGAAAAAGCAATATAAATGGCCACGCCCACCCACACATGGGCATTTAAATAATGACGTAGTGGCTCTTTAAATGGCGCTAGGGCCTAGCTGACAGCAGATTCTGAAACTACAATGTTAAAACATAATTTTAATGCAAAAAACGGAAAATGTCCTTTTTTGTCATTTTTGACGAAATTTCACCGATGCCTCCCCTTAAGAATGACACCCTCATTGAGAGATCTGTCAATTTGAAAATAAATCACTATTGATCAGCATTTTTACCTCTGCAATTTTCTGAGGTGTCAAATCGCATGATTTGCCCATTATATTGCTGAAAAAAAAAAGCACACAATGAATTTCACATTTAAAACCGTAAATAAACAGGCAAATTTAAATATTGATAACATAAAGTGAAACTGTATCTTCTCTTATTGTTGGAATAAGTACAACTTTAGCTCTTACAGAGCAGGAAATAGCATAACAGACAGTCATTGTAGACAACAATATTTCCCAACATACTTCAGTGAGGTTTACAGTAATAAATGAGATTGTCCTCAGAACTGAGTAAACTCTTAAGTAGACCAGGTGTGTTGTATAGTATGGCCAAGTACTGTATATTAGCACATCAGTAGAATCTTGTCTTGGCTTTTCTCTTTTGCTGTTCTGCAAAATTCCTAAGGACCTTTGATACCTACAATTCAGTACAATCTGAAACCATATGCTCCTATGTCATAATTATGTGGGTATCTGAATTTTTTATATCTGATTCAGCATTCTTGGGTTTATACATTACTAACATGACAACAATTTTACTAGTGTTACTTAAAATCTGGGATTTGAAAAATTATTCCAATGTGTGTTTCTGTTACAGAGCGACTGATAAAGTCATATTTCTACATAGTTCGTAAATCAATCCAAGATACAGTCCCCAAAGCTGTAATGCACTTTCTTGTCAACTATGTGAAAGACAATCTTCAGTCAGAACTGGTGACACATCTATACAAATCAGATGATGCAGAAGAACTGCTGAAGGAGTCCGAGCTGGTTGCACACAGGCGTAAACAAGCAGCAGATATGTTGAAGGTAAGCAATAATTTGGCTTTAAAAAACATACACTTCCTATCTTGCATGGTCTTTGTATTTAAATATTTCAAAATTTTGATGGTGCCACATTTATTCTGTTTTGGAACGTGAAAGTGATTTTTTGTTTTAAGAACTTATCTTCCCCTTAGTAAAAATATACTGGCAGAAACCAAAATGCAACGCTATCAAGGATTGCTTATCCTTAATGAAGAGTTATGTTAAAAGTAATACATCATGATAGCATTCAGGCTGTGGCATTGAATTTTTCATGTTGACTCTATCAAAAACCTTAGCCTATGTACAGCTAGTGTGAAAAAATGATGAATTTCTAAACTAAAACATTAACTAAAATAATAAGAGTTAAATGATGAAGCCAGGGACTAGTAAGTTGCCACAAACGGCGTATCTCGGATGCGAGAGCTCGTAGTGGTCTACTGGGGAAATATACGAGTCAAATGGAGAATTTAATGTCATGACAGCAAGTTGGCCATGGTAGCTCAATGGATTAGAGCGACTGGACGAAAATCAGGAGATCCATAGTTCAAATCCCAGCCGTGGCATTGAATTTTTCATGTTGACTATCTAACAAATGTAACATGTTGCAGTTCAAACTTGGTGATTTTGTTTCCAAAACATATGTCTAACCTTCTTCACAATGTACAATTCGGATTGTTGCATTCTGTCTGTGCAATGAATGCTCTCTACTGATTGGTCCGGATGCTGGACAGCTGGTGGGAGGCACCTGGCTTCATCCAAGAAAGAAAGAGGGGAAGATGAATTTGCCTTCTCCTACTTTATGCTGAGCTATGATGTAGTCATGTGATTTGAAAACAAATCTCTCTAATGCTTGATTACTTAATTGAGTGAAGGGGAATTGCTTAAACATAAAGCAAAGGAGGTGGAGTGAAATGACAAGGTGACGCATCAAATGTTAGACACCACTGATCCAAGGTGTTGCTCCCTTCTTATTGGCTTGTTTTGCTTTCTCCTATTATGTGCCATTTCTTGCCTTTTATGACTGGTTGCCAGTTACTGTTGAGTGTACAACTTTTTTATTAAAATTGTACGGATGTTTGTAAATCTCAATAGCTTTGCTTCAGTGACATGAACACATGCTTCACGCTCCACTAATTTTAGTACATGTTTTGTGAGCTGTTGAAATGCTCAGGTAACAGACTATCAGATCTATAAAATCGACTTAGGAGAATGACAATTGTGCCATTCAAGGTGCCTCTTTTCATGGTTTAACAAACTTCGAGTTAGGATTTTCTTTATGTTATATTAAAATTCATGAGTCTTCCCTTGTATTTCAAGAAGAAAATCTGACAATTTATGTTGGCACCAGGGACATCAAGTCAACTTCGCAGATCTGATAGCAGAGTTCCTGTAACATGTACTATTAGTGAAGTTTGTGTACATCTCAAATTCAAATTATTACTTTGTGCTTCAGTATGTTAACATTTAATATCCCCTCAAAAATAAAGTGCAAATGTTTATTCTTAGGAAAATGCTATTTGTAGATAAAAATACAAATTAACATTTGGAAGAAATATTGAAAGCTTTTTTTATAAAACCAGAATGTTTTGGTAAAAGGTAACATATTTGCATTTACAATAAGTTTTGTTATAATAACATGTTAACTTGGTTCCAGTGTGTAAGGACTATGATACAATGTAGCACAAAATTAATATAATTTTGAGTCAAACTAGTACTCAATGCTCCACTTATTGCTAGTATTTTCCTAGAACGCGTTTCATTAGGATCTTCCTAACATCATCAGCTATTGTCGACTAATGGACGTTGGTTTGGTGAACTCATTGGAGGTGATAGGTGCATCTCTGTCGGTATCTTGATGAACATGTCCCCATTTTTGGCAGACCTCTTCATGAGCTTTTTGGAAACCCATATCACAAAGGTATTCCCACTAATTTTCAAACATTGGTATAGATATGTGGATGACATTTGGGCAATAGTAAATGAGAAACAAGTGGATGATGCATTAAAACTACTTAATTTACAAAATCCTGCAATAAAATTTTCCATAGAAAAAGAAACAAACAATGAAATCCCTTTCTTAGATTTGAAACTTACCAGAAAATATAATAAACTTGATTAAAATTCGTAAGCTTTCACGGCCGGTGTCAAGTATAATATAAAGTATTAACCGTGCTTGAGAGCCGTGGTTTACTGGGCTCCTTCATCTTCCCAGGCGATTCATCTGTGGCTGCGGCAGACTTCAGTGGCAGTGCAATCGAAGTGTCCTGGCGGAAGTCTCAAGAGCAACTGTGACTCTGTCGCAGCCGCAGACGAAATGCATGGGAATGATGATGATGATGATATATATAAGGGCGCTCAACTACGACGGTCATCAGCACCCTTTAAAAAACTAGTCATGGCAAAGGCCAGATATAATGATGGAGCCCAGTAGACCACGGCCTACAAGCCCGGTTAATACTTTATATTATAATAAACTTGAATTTGGCATATGTAGGAAGGATACACACACAGAAAATTCATAAAAGCAGATGGATATAACCCAAGACAACACAAGCATGCTGTTATCAACAAATTAACTTACAGGCTGGTTAATGTACCTTTAAACAAAATGGAATATATCAAAGAGTACAATAATATCATTCACATTGCAGAATACAATGGATTCAGTGCTGAATTGGTCAGAAAGAAAATTGATACATTTAAAAGACAACAAACATGCAAACAAGTAACTACTCTTTCGCCAATCAGCAATGAAACTTCATACAGAAAATTTACTTATCATTCCAGAGCTACACACCTTTCCCAAAAAGTCTTCAAAGAGCACAGTATTATTTTGGCCCCACAGAACAAATTTAGTGTACAACACCTTTTGAAATCACATAATACAAAGACAAAAAATCATGTGTGTACAGGATAAACTGCAAAGGCTGTGACAACTTTTACATTGGAAAAACAAAAAGGAACTTGAACATTAGGCTTTAAGAGCATTTTAGAAACATCAGGAACAAAGAAATAGTTAAATCGGCGGTAGCGTACCATTTTTGGAAGGAGAATCAAAAATCTTCATAAAAATATGAAAGAAAATTGTTTAATTTCAACACTACCTTTGAAGAAAACCCAAATTTTAAGTTCATCAAGATATTGACAGAGATGCACCTATCGCCTCCAAGGAGTTCACCAAACCAACGTCCATTAGTCGACAACAGCTGATGATGTTAGAAAGATCCTAACAAAATGCGTCCTAGGTAAATACTAACAATAAGTGGAGCATTGAGTACTGGTTTGACTCAAAATTATATTAACGTTAACTTGACTTGAGTTATTGTTAATAAAGTGATTAAAATGTCTAAAACCTGAAGTTTTGTTCTGAATTTGGAGGACATCCATGGAAGTGTAGTAGGAACGGCTGTTGACTGCATAACATTGAATGACAATTTGTGCTTTTGGTGGGGTGGGGTGGTAGCTGCAATACAGCTCATGTAGGTCGTAGTGTGTGAGGTGTACCACATAACATACTGGTTCATCAAAGTGGAGAAATGGATTATTTACTATTGAGTTGTTACAGATGCATGTGTGACTTAGGTATTTTACTTATTTTTCTCTTTGTGTTTACAGGCGCTTCAACATGCTGGTCAAATCATCAGTGAAATCCGTGAGACACGCATGTGGTGAAACATGGGGAAGCTTGGATAATGACCAGTATAAAGTCAGTAGTAGTTTCATTCCAATCAAATCAACACACCTCACAACTGGTGCTCTCTGACATTTAGACTATTTGAGTTGCTCCTTTTGCATTAAAGTGAAGTTGTGTTGTTTAAAACATTCATAATGAGGAGCCTTAATAGGTGCGAGGAAAATGAAACAAATATGTGAAAAGTTCAGTAACCTTTGATAGTAGATAAAATTGTCAGAGGTTTTTAGGCATTTCATACCAAGAGGGGATGCAGAAAGAGAAGCAAGAATGACTGAGAGAGTGAGCATGTTAATGATTATGTACAGCCAAAGCAAATAATATTCTATACATGTTTTGTATGGCAAGAAAAGGCAAATGGGAGTTCTATTTATTTATTTATATATTTATGATCTTGAAAAGCCATGAATGTTTTTAACACTCGTAAAATTAGGGCAAGTTGTTTCAAGTAAAAGAAAAATTATCGGATATATTAATTGCTCTCCAAATAATTTATTATGGTTTCATCAAGAATCTTCAGCATGCAAGCATATTGCATACTGAAATCTTGAACATCACATTTGTATGACCTTGGATTTTTCAAGATGCATAGCTGATAACCGCAGCAGTTGGGCGCCGTTATATTCACATTCTTAAGATGCATAGATAAACAAAATAAGATAGATTAAATTGTTTCATGGTTTTCTTATATACATGTATATTTGGTAAAACAAAACTTCATTTTTGCGTATTGATATGTTTCATTTGCAAGGAGCAATTCAAAATTCAAACAGTAACTTCTCCTGTGCTTCCTGGACCAATTCTAGTTCTATTGGTTTTTTATTCACCAATTATCATTGCTGTGCAGAAAATGTACCTATGAATTTCTCATTGATATCCTTTTATTCCTTTGAGGAGTTTCTAATTTTCTGTGCATGGTGAATAAAGTAAATTTTATGTTTTAGTCATGAACAACCAATAAGTAGGAATCTCTTAACCATTTTGAGTACTTGATTCACTTTAACTAATGCCATGTTCAATGATACAAGTAATTTTAATTTTAAATCAGTTTTGCAGAAATTCCTATCTATATGGCAAGGTTTGTAGTACATGGAGTTGTCCATATTTATGCACAGCAGCAACTATGTCCAGAGTAATATTTGTAATATATTTATTTGTGTACTAAGCTATTACAATTGTTGAGCTGATCGCCAGTATTTGGCCCAGGCCATTAATTGGTGAGCAGCCCGTTGAATTACAAAATGTGTAGTACACTACTTACATTTCTATTACTACTACCATTACTACCATTACTACTATTGCTTACACACTATTGTTCATTTCCTTTTTTCACAGTCCACTTCCATTTATTTTTCACTTTATCTAAGAACTGGCCTACATTCTTGAGATTTTTATCTATAATTTTACATATATCAGGACTTCGCTTAATTTTTCTCCAGATGTATTCTTTTCGCCAAATCTCTGTTTCCCTGCATTCAAAAAGGATATGTTCCACATCTTCCTTACCCCCACACAATGGGCACTTGTCTTTCACAAACCCATTCCGCTGCCCTTTTAGCCTCCACACTCCTGCTCTCAGCCATGCTATCCCCTTCCTTTCTTCATTAATGGTTTTATCTATATACTGCTCCCTTCCCCAGCCACTTTTTAACTCAACATAATATACCAATGACCTCTTTTCACGTAACTGGCTGAACAGTTTTTGAATCTCTATATCTTCAAATCTTTTTCTAACACCCTTCCAGAAACCTTTATAATTTCTCTCTCTTTTTCTCCAAATATCCCCTAAGCCATTATTTTCTAAATTGTTTCGTAGAGTGCTTGCCCAGCCCAAGCTTTGCAGACTTGCTTCTTGATATTTTAAACATTGTTGCAATAAGCTGCCTTCATCTAAATTCAAGATCCTATGCCAGTATTTCAAGGCTCTTTCCATTATTAACCCTTTCCTTGTTACTCTCCCCATTTCAATTTGAGCAACTTCGTTTGCTGTTGCCATTGGCAGCCCCAAAACTTCCTTACAGAACATCCTGTGTATCTGATCCACAACTTCCCACCCATTCTCAAGCCCCATATTTCAATGCCATATAACATTCTGGCCTCGACTACAGAACTATATACTCTTTCCAACCATTTCATCTCCATCTCCGGCATTTTATATAGACACCCTCTCACAGCCATCATTGCTGCTTTCCCTTTTGCCAGTGCTGATTTCTTTTGTTTTTCCCATTTACCTCCTGCATCTAATTTTAAACCTAAGTAAGTACAGTCACTCACTACTTTGTATTCAGCTTCTCCCTTCTTCCACTTTTCATATTTACTCAATTTTGTTCCTTTTTTAAATACTACAATTTGAGTTTTTTCACTGTTTACCTTTAAGCCCCACTCTGAACAGTATTTCTCCACCTCTTGCAAAGATATTTTTAACCCATTAACAGTAATGGACATTATTACCAAATCGTCTGCAAAAAGTAAACCTGGGACTTGTAAGTTGTTTATTACTGGTATGAGACTATTATTCTTACTTATATTTTGTAATACATCATCAATAAATAAATTGAATAAAATTGGACTTAGCTTGCACCCTTGCCTTAGTCCTTTTCCCTCCAGTTGTATTTCTTTAGTTAGTGCCCCTTCTTCATATTTTATGCAAAATGTATTTTCATTATACAATTCTTTTAGTATAGTTACCATTTGATTACTCACTCCTTTCATTAACAGCTTATACCACAACAGTTTCAGCTCTACCCGGTCGAAAGCTTTTTCCAAATCGATAAAAGCCATATATAATTTACCTTTCTTATTTTTTAGGTATTTATCTACTAGTGTTTTTATGATGAATACATTATCAACTGTCCGCCTCCCCTTTCTGAAGCCCATTTGGAATTCTGAAAGAATATTATGCTCCTCTACCCAGACTTGCAGCCTTTCTGCCAAGATACCCGTATAAATTTTTCCCACATTCGATAACAGTGCTATGCCTCAGTAATTATTGGGTATATCCATATCCCCTTTACCTTTATAAATTGGCTGAATAATAGCTTTTTTCCAACTCTTAGGTGTATACCCTTTGGTTTTCATTGAGTTGAACAATGATGTTATAACTTTAACTCGGTTTACGTCTTTGCTCCATTCCCTAATGAACTCTCCGGGTATACCATCTATACCTGGTGCTTTGTTCCTTTTAATTTTTAATTTGATTCATTACTTCATCTGTTATGACACTGTCCAAGATTTCATTGAAATTATTTACTATTTCTGGAATTACCCTCCCTACACTAAAGCTTTCAAATGTATATAAAGTTGTAAAATACTCTAACCATTCTTCTTGAGTTATGTTAGGTTTGACAATATATTTTTTGTATAATGTCTTAATACCTTTCCATATTTTACTTACATTATTTTCAGTAATAGTACTGATTAGTTTTCTGGCATTTCTTTTCCTCCATTGAGATTTTTTATTTTCCAGCAACTTATTGTAATAATATTTACTTAGCAGATATTGTTCTTTCAGTTTGATATTCCCTGATTCTCTCCACTTTACCAACTCCGCTTTTACAATACCTTTATTTATTTTACACTCCTCATCAAACCATGTGTCACTTTCAATAATTTGCCTGTTTCTAACTTTCTTCTGTTCCCCTGCCCATTGCAATATGAAATTTAAGATATTCATCGCCTTTTCAATTTCAAAGGTTTCCGAATTATATAGTACCCCATACTGACATATTTTCCCTCGCTCGGAATTTAAAAGATTTTCAAAGTTTGCCTTATACTCTTCCTTCCACCTATATCTAACATGTTCTCTATTTGCTGTTATTTTCTCCCTTATTTTGTCAGCTTCCACATTTTGAGATTTGATTTTAATACATGTTAGTAATGGGAAATGACCACTATTGGTACTTATGTTAGACACTTTAAAATTAGTCACTATATGTCTAATATTATTGGACCAGAAAACAAAGTCAATTACACTCTGGCCATTTGCATTTATGAAGGTGTATTCCCCCTGCTCATCTTCACCGTATTTCCCATTAAGAATGTCAAGCGCATTTATTTCACAAAATTCAATGAGTTTTTCACTTCCTCTCTCGACGATCTTGTCCTTGCTACGTCTAATATCATCATTTTTCCCTGTTAGGTTATTATTTTCCCAATCATCTGTCAGATTTACGTCACTTTCCCCAATTCTTATAATTAGATCTCCCATTATTATAATCTCAATGTTAATGTATTTATCCCTTAACCTCTCTATGTCTTTGTTTAACAGATAAAATATTTCGGGATTATGAAACTGTGAGGAGGCTGGCGGGTTATACACTATACCTAAACATATCATGCTGTCATCTAGCTCCTTATCTTCTATTACAACCCAAAGCACTTCTTTATGCCTGGACCATGATTCTTTCATTGTTTTACACAGAGACTTCCTAATAAAGAAACCTAGGCCTCCAGATAGTCTCCTGTTCTGTGCATATGCTTCTCCCTTTCTTCCTGTGTAACTAAAACCCCTTATGTCAATGACCTCATCTTTCAACCATGTTTCAACCACTGCTAAATAATCCAGCGTCCCCAAAAAGTGCTGTAAGGTTCCGGTATTGATTTTATTTTTTATTCCTTCACAGTTCCAAAATCCTATTTTCCTGACTGACTGCTATTGTGAACCCACTCTGCCTCTAGACCACACATACTTTTCCAATGTCTTTTTGCTTCTCAGCTGAATTCCTCCAACAGCTGAGGATCGTTTATGTCCAGAGTAAGAAACATGGGCAAAAAGATTTGTATGGCTTCACAAAGCCATGACACACTATCCTAATGAAGCCATTTCATAAGATGATCATGAAGAATGTTTGACATTGTAACTAATTTGGCCTACATGAAAATGAGTATATGTCATCAGATTAATTTCTAGAGTAGCTACAAAATAAGAATGAACATGAAGTGTTTGCGTTCTCTTTGTGTTGCCAGGTCTACAGCCAATGAGCGACAGAGATAGAAGATGTCTGTCTTTGTCTCACGGTATCCCTCTAGCAGTGAGCTGAGATGTATGTACAGATTTATTACACAAATATAAATATTTGCTACTAAGGCTCCACTTATCTTAAGAAATTGATATTAATACTTCTTTCTTCTTTTCAAATGGAAATCGATTTCACAAGGAAATTGCCCGCGTCCTCAGTCCATCAAAAACAAACTCCATTGCCAAGGAAATCTTGGTTACCATGTTTTTTCTTATGTTTTATCAGCATTACCAACATCTGAAGATGAAACAAACCTAAAAACAGAATCAACTGCTGGTAAGTCAAAATTCATTACACAATGTTTTTTTTTTTAAATAAATATCTTTTCACAAACAATTAAATCTATGGGACCATGTAATTGTTTTAATAATGTAACTTTGGGATTTATTTCATGGTTAAATGACCAAAAATGATATGCTATGCCCGATTTATCAGTTTGGTTATATTTAATGTTATGAAAATGTTCTTTCTTTCTGGTTTCCAAATTACATTTCGTCCTTTCAATATAAACCTGATCACAATCTAAACAATTAAATTGATAAATACCAGATTCTTTATTATTAGGAATTTTATCTTTTTAAGAAAATTGTAGTAAATTTTTAATACTATATTTATTTTGAGGAACTAAAGTTATACCAACTTCTTTAAAAAAAATTTGAAAATGTTTATCAACCCAAGGATGTAAGTAAATTTTTTAAAATTATAATTCTTTTATTTTTTTTAAGAGTAGAAATATCATTTACAGTTTTTTGATATTTAAATTTTTCAATCTTCTTTTGTATAAAATCTTTATTAAAACCATTAATTAAAGCAGTATTAATAGTATGTTTATATTCTTTATTAAATTCCTCTTTATTCAGGGGTGTGTATATATTGTCACCCTGGTGGTAGGCTCGCGAAGCCGATGAAAAATGATGGCCAATCGTTACCGGAAGTGAGACAGTTGAGCGTAGTTTTTAGAGAAAATAAAGAGTTTAAGGTTAGCTAGCAAACTGTAATGGTGACGAATGTATTTGCTAGGAAAATAAAGTGTAGTTTTTGTGTTTCGTACGTAACCTCGTTTTATTATTTCACGAACCCACAAAGTCACAATTGGTGTCAGGAAGCGGGATAACAACATCACGGAACATTATGGACATGGAATCGGCATTGGAAATGCTTTTGCAGAAGATGAACGAATTAACAGCGAAGTCGGAAGCGGCAAATAACAACTTGGCCGCGAAGATGAACGAGTTAACAACAAAAACAGAGCGGCAAATAACAACCTGGCTGCAGAGTTGAAAGAAATAAAGACCGAATTGACCACAGAAATGAAGGCAGCGAATGACAGTCTGGCCACGGAAATGAAGGAGGCGAACGAGGTCCTCGCCGCCAAATTTGAGGAACAGTTGGCCGGCGTGAGGGATGACGTGACGGAGCTGGGCAAGCGGATGGGCCAAGTGGACGAGCGCGTCGAGGACCTGGCGAACCGCTTCAATGACCTAGAGGAAAAGGCCGACAATAGCGTCAAGTCCCTGAACGTCATGGTTGAGGACGTCGTCGGCAGGAGACTGAAGGATTTTGAAGGCTGACGCACCGGGACGCGACACATCGGCGCGCGTCAAACCTCCGAAATATGACGGCGCATCAACATTCGAGGTCTTCAGCCGCCAGTTCGACACAGTGGCCAAGCATAACAGATGGTCACCGGAGGAGTCCACACAGTTAATAGCCAGCCTCCAGGGACGGGCCGCGGAAATCCTAAACGCGGTGCAGACGACGGCGGCGCCCAAGGACATCTGGGAGGCCCTGGAGATTCGTTTCGGGAACCACCGCTTAGCCGCAGCGTACCGCAGCCAACTAAAGGCAAGGTCGCAGCAGCCGGGGGAGACGCTGCAGGAGTTCGCCATAGCGATTGAGCAGCTGGCTAGCAAGGCCTTGGTTGACCTGCCACTGCAGTTCGTATCCTGGGAAGCCGCCTACAATTTTGTCGACGGAGTACGGGACACGGAGATTCGTCAGCGCCTAATGCTCGGCGAATATAAAACCATCCACGAGGCGCTGACAGCGGCATTAAGGATGGAGGCGGCCAAAGTAACATCTATCCCGACGTCGAGAACGAGGAGTGTCCGCTACGCCGGAGACAGAAGACCAGCTGAGGGACGCCGACGAACACCTAGTGGCCTGTGTTGGGGGTGTGGACAGCCCGGACACCTGCGGAGAGACTGCCCACACCAGGAAGAGCAGCCGGAAAACGAGTAAGGCCCGGCGTGGAGAGGGGTACGTCGATGCCATTACCACCATCCCCTCGAGTGACAATTCGCGCCATCAGCCGGCGGATGGATGACAACCTCATCGTGGACGGCTGGGTAAGAGGAAAGCCGTGCCGCGTGCTGGTGGACACCGTGGCGGCCGTGACCATCATCAGACCTGACGTGGCGAAGGGTTTGCCGACGAGGAAGCCGAGCCGACCATACGAGCTTGTGACAGCATCGGGCGACACCATGCCTGTGGAGAAGGAGGCCCTACTGGAGCTGAACTTGGGACGGAGTGCCGTGCGTCTGTGGGTGTTCGTCGCGAAGGTGGCTGAGGAGGTGATTCTGGGACTGGATGCCCTCAGGAGCCACGAGGCGACGCTCGACGTCGGCAGGACGGTCCTAAGGCTCAACGGAAAAGAGGTTATACTCCGTCAACCAGAAGAGCGCCTTGGAATTGGCAGGGTCGTCTTGAGCGAAGACGTGGTTGTCCCCGCGAGGAGCGAAGTGATGGTGACGGCGCGACCGGAAGGCCGGACAGCAGGTTTGATCCAGAAGGTGCCCCGAGGAAAGATGTTGGTGGTACACCTAGATCGCCTGGCCCGCTACGAAGGCGCTGTTCGGGACGACCAGCCTTGAGGAGGGAGCAGTGTCACCCTGGTGGTAGGCTCGCGAAGCCAATGAAAAATGATGGCCGATCGTTACCGGAAGTGAGACAGTTGAGCGTAGTTTTTAGAGAAAATAAAGAGTTTAAGGTTAGCTAGCAAACTGTAATGGTGACGAATGTATTTGCTAGGAAAATAAAGTGTAGTTTTTGTGTTTCGTAACCTCGTTTTATTATTTCACGAACCCACAAAGTCACAATATATATATAAACTAATAATTCGGCTGTAGCAGATCATTTTTGGTCATTTAACCATGAAATAAATCCTGAAGTTAAATTATTAAAACAATTAAATGGTCCCACAGATTTAATAGTTTGTTGATTCTGTTTTTAGGTTTGCTTCATCTTCAGATGTTGGTAATGTTGATAAAACATAAGAAAAAACATGGTAACCAAGATTTCCTTGTCAATGGAGTTTGTTTTTGATGGACCAAGGACGCGGGCAATTTCCTTGTGAAATCGATTTCCATTTGAAAAGAAGAAGTATTAACATCAATTTCTTAAGATAAGTGGAGCCTTAGTAGCAAATATTTATATTTGTGTAATATTTATTGCTTCACTGCAACTAGCTTCATTTTCTACATGGCATAAACTGAAGCTTAAGACCTTGAACGTGAGAACAGTTCGCCTACGCAGCATCGTTCATGTGGATACAAAATGAAATGACACAAATTAGTTGCATTCCACGAAAGAATGGAATTCTTTCTAGTCAGTCTTATCTTTCCATATCTCCGAAACTAGGTACATGGGGTTTGGACAGTCATCCTCAGAAAAAATAGCTCTGAAACATGGGAAAAACAAAAAAATTCTGTAATTAGTATCTTTAGAGCACGCAAAGAAATCATCCGCACGGTTCCGCCAAGCGAGCCAGTATACGTGCTTAACTGTACAACATTTCACTCACGTTATTGGCTAGACAACAATAGACCAGCCACACTTAGCTCCGCCTTATGTTCATTCCTGTTTTGTAGTTACTTTAAGCATCTAACCTTTCTTCTGTCCAATGCTATTAGTGATCTTGTGCATTAGCCATTTCCTCTTCCATTTCCAAAGAATGTCAGAGCTACTCAATATCAGTATTCTGTGAAACATGAAGATACATCACCTTAAATCTTGGAGCTTACACATGATGTAACATGGGAATTTTTCCTCTGGAGATGAGAAAATTGAAGTTAGAAATATTCTTTCTAACAAATAAGGAGTACATTTTCATACCCTAGTGCCATTGCAGTCAAGTTTCATAGCTATACATGAAATTGAGAGAATCCAGTAAACTACATGGTCCAGGATTTATTTTCAAAAGATTTCAAGTACCAGAGCAAAGAGCTCCCTAATAGTGCCTTACAGTGCTGAAAATGTGGTTCAAGCACGTGAAAGTGGTACTCCTAACATTAGGGCAGTCATCTTTCACCAGGTTGGGAGGTGACATAGAGTATAGTTGACAATTTGTTAACATGTAGACCAACTTGTCTTTGTTACAACACATGTAGCTACTGCATTTAATAAATACTTGAACATAAAGCTAAAAATCATGTAAAGGTTTGTACTTATTTGTGTAATGTAGATCTCACATTTTCATAAGAGCTTCTCAGGTTTCATGTCACTGAACATTTTATAGTTTGGTCATATTGACTATCAGATCAGTTACCTTGTTGCAAGCATTCAAAGTTTGACATGCAGATAAATACCAAGGCCTGCATTCTTCAGATCAAACTCAAAGTTGACAGGGTGCTGGGCTGGCTCAGTGATTTTTGTTCACATCTCTCATGCTGAAGTCCTGAAGGGCACTGGGCTTAAGAGTTGAACTCAGCTGTATCCAAGCCTTTTCCTCTAACTTGCTTCTGTGAAGTGTCTCCGAAGTCCCATATGGTTTGTAGTGCAGGGTGAAAGCTTTCCATCACCATTTACCATTGTCACCCCCTAATCAAATGTAATGGACTCTGTCCTGTGGATATCTCCAGTCAGTAAAATGGTGTTCATATAGTGTTTGGTGGAGCTAATAAACTGTACACGGTGTTCATTTTTATCTGTAGTTTTACTGCGCAAAATTTGACGTCATCAATAGCATTGCTGATGGAGCGAGTTTATATACAATTTCCCTAGCGGCTTGCGATTGTAATAGCTGTGTTGACAGCGTCTTTGAGGCCTCCCTCTACTGGCATGTAAATATACTATTTGAGAGGTGGATCTGCCCACGTAATATAAAGGTGCGTAATTTTGCCTGGTATGTAGATACGATAACTGTTTATAAAAAACTATATACTGCAATGCAATGTACTGCAAAGCTAATTATGCAGCCATAAAAATAGACCATGAAGAATATGCGAAATGATAAGTCAATGGACACTTATTTCACAATGAACATCTGTTTTTCTGTTATAGTAGACATATATGCAGATTGTAAACCTGTCGCATAAAATAGCAATATTTCAATTTGATCTCATTTCTTTTCTATCACCCACACTTTCCTCACAACGTAACTTCATTACAAACCAGAAAATTAGTAGAACATGTTCTAGGAATGAAAAATAAATTAGTGTTACAATATGTACAAAGCTTTTATCCAAGTCTAAACAAGAAAATATCTCTAGCACATAGTCTTAGATGTCTATTTTCTTATATTTCCTTTCTCTATTCCCCTTAAACTCTGTCTGTATTGCGAGAAGCTATGCTTGAGGCCTTTTTGTCATAACATTATTTATTGCTTCTAGATTGGGACCAGTCACTTTATAGTGTCCAGTGTCTTTCGTTTTGCGATTAACTGATCCTGTATCTTGGAAATGTATGATGCATCTATTGGTTTTAAAAGAGATAAGGATACCAACATTAATAGACATTTTAATTAAGCGTGAGAATGATCAAAATTTATATTGTATACTGATAAAATGTAAGACGTTTATGTTGCAAACAAAAGTATGTCAATTTGACGGTACCTGGACACTTTTGACAACTTTATGCTCCAAGGGATTTGTCTGAATGCTGGATAGCTTTGCATAAATTCCTCTATGCAGCGGTTTAAATTATATTTATATGTCGCACCAATTTTAATGCCGGTATGAAAGTAGCATTTAACCATGAAGATGCGGTGGTCTGTGTTCATATCCAGGGGAAGCTGGTTGTATTAGTTATTAGAGCAACCGCACTGAGAGTGCTGTAATTTGCTTACTGTTCTGCAAAAATCACTGCTTCTTCTCCATAGAGGGCACTATGATTTCAAAGTAGACTCGCCAGTCAACTATGACGTAATTCTTGCTCAATCAGAGGGCGGGAAGTAACGAATAAAAAGGAACACCGTGTATAAGGAGCATTATGAGCCAATCCACAACATTTTAAACCTAATAACACATGACTTTGATAAATACTCACAATTGCTGCTACCTGCCAAGGCCATTTTGTTTGCCAAACTGTTTGGTTTGCACAGCCAACAAGGAAAACAAGTACTGAGATAATATTTATGAGTAACTGCTTCAGATACTTGCCAAACTTTGTATAAGATTAACTCAGAGCACTTATGAAAATGTTGCCTAAATAATACATTAGAGTTAGGAAATTTTGTTATGCCATGTTTAAGAAAGCAGTTGCATGTTACAATGAGCAAAATACTGATTGGTTTTCACTGTCCAGAAAAAAAATATTGGAGTTATTTAACTTAAACATTTTTTGAAGTCAGGTATTTAAACACCTAAGAAACTATTATGTGTTGATTTGAAACAGAATGACTTATTAGCGAGTGTGTGCCAAGTTCAATTTCAGCAGTTGTTGCTCCTAGTATGTGGAGAGTATTTGTTATTGTATTGAACATAGTATATGCATATGATGCAGTTGAAAGTTTGTAATCTACTGTAACATGTAATCAGCAATTTATATTACAAATTACATTGGAGTAACTCAGTAAGTTAAAAGTATGTACTGAATGCTAGCTATAAATATATTTATGTGGATTATTATTTTATTTTTGTAAACGACACTTAACCACAGTTTCATGTAACTAATAGTGATAATTCTTTTTGAAGCTGTTTATTTTTGTACATGGGTCCTTGTCACTTAAATTTTTTACATTTTGCAATCGGTAGCTTTTACTCTGAGGCCCATTTAACACCATTACAACTTCATGGAGTTACTTTCAACATTCTAGTCAATGATTTTGACACCAGCTTTGAATGTATTTGTAAACACTTTAGAATTACTCGTGTAGATGTTTTCATTCAGGGTAATAACAGTAAAAAGACATTTAGGGTTTCTTGTGGAGTGCTTTTGCAGTTTGTCTTCTTTTTAGTTAATAGCGAAGTGATCATTGAACCATGTCTCATGTGCGACTTTGTACGATTCAGTAAATATGAATAGCAGTTAGTTTATTACAAAAACATAATTTTGGTTAACAAGTGAAACAGTTCTTGATCATGTGACCACAAATGTACTTAGGGACCCAAAAAATTGTTGCTTAGATTGCCTTCAAGTTCCTGAGAAATGTGACAATATTTAGTGAGTGAAGTTGAATTAAGTTTAGAGTACATTAACTTTAGAAATTGTTCTTTCACACTAGCTGTGTGTAGGACCCACTTTGAAAGGGTAGAGCCATAGCCGGGATTTAAACCACGGATCTTCTGGTCTCCGTCCAGCTGCTCTAACCATTGAGCTACTATGGCCAACGTGCCGATATGACATTAAATTCTCCAACTGACTCCTGTTTTTTTTTCCGGTAAACCACTAGGAGTTCTCATAAACACATGAGACAACTACCGTAATGGCGACTTACTATGCTGTAAGTACTTTAAGGCCCGGGTATGACATTAAATTCTCCAACTGACTCCTGTTTTTTTCCCGGTAAACCACTAGGAGTTCTCATAAACACATGAGACAACTACCGTAATGGCGACTTACTATGCTGTAAGTACTTTAAGGCCCGGGCTTTATAGTTCGGACCACTATTAGGTACAATTAATAGAAATTGTTCTATCACACTAGCCATGTGTAGGACGCACTATGAAAGGGTTGAACCAGACTGAAAAATTCAATGCCATGGCCGGGATTTGAACCATGGATCTTCTGGTCTCCATCCAGCCGCTCTAACCATTGAGCTACTATGACCAACGTGCCGATATGACATTAAATTCTCCAACTGACTCTTGTCTCATGTGTTTATGAGAGCTCCTATTGGTTTACCGGCAAAATCAAGAGTCCGTTGGAGAATTTAATACCATATCGGCACGTTGCCCATAGTAGCTCAATGGTTAGAGCGGCTGGACGGAGACCAGGAGATCTGTGGTTTTAATCCCGGGTATGGCATTGAATTTTTCAGTCTGGCTCTACCCTTTCATACATTAACTTTGTTGATAAAGCCACAGCCTATAGCTGTTGTAAAGTTCCCATCAGTAACATTCACTTCCTGTTAAGTGGGACGGAATGACCAGATTTTTGCAGTAATATGCACCTACAGTTTGTAGTATAACAAATACTATTAACAAAGGAATGAAGTAGGAGAAATCAAAAATAGTAATGGATGTGCATTTAAAAAATGTTTGCTGTTATTATATTGGACATTGTTAAATTCGCATTGTTAGTTGAATTGGAAGCAATGAAAAAATGTCATCAGTCAGAAGCATCAAATTACGACATACAAAATTGACTTTCCAATTTACTAATAGTTGTCGGTATGGATTCCCATTCTCATTACTGGCTATAGGGAACCAAAATTTTGTATCCGTTTTTGCTTGGTGTTCTGGTTTCTATTATGGTTTCCATTTTTGGGGCTACTGTGAACCTGCCTTAAAGAGAACAAGTTGCAAAAACACATTCTGTCACTGAAGTTGTAAAATAGATACTGCACAGATATGGAAGCAGGTAAAACATGAACAAAAATGATGAACGTCTTTTACAAGCACTGTGTAATGCCAAAAATTTATTTGCTCTTCTATACCAAAATTTGAAAAGACGGTTAAGCTAAACTACGAGGGCAGTTCAATAAGTAATGCAACACATTTTGTTTTCTGAAACAGGGGTTGTTTTATTCAGCATTCAAATACACCATGTTATTCCCCAATCTTTTAGCTACACAACATTGTTTTTCAACGTAATCTCTGTTCAATGCTACAGCTTTACGCCAGCTTGAAATGAGCACCTGTATGCCTGCACAGTACCATTCCACTGGTCGATGTCGGAGCCAACGTCGTACTGCATCAATAACTTCATCATCTGCGTAGTGCGTCCCATGGATTGTGTCCTTCATTGGGCCAAACATATGGAAATCCGACGATGCTAGATCTAGGCTGTAGGGAGGATGCACAATAGAGAAGAATAGTCCACTGAAGTTTTGTGAGCTCCTCTCGGGTGCGAAGACTTGTGTGAGGTCTTGTGTTGTAATGGAGAAGAAGAAGTTCGTTCGAATTTTTGTGCTTATGAACACGCTGAAGTCATTTCTTTAATTTTCAAAGAGTAGCACAATACGCTTCATAGTTGATCATTTGACCATGGGGAAGGACATTGAACAGAATAACCACTCCAGCATCCCAGAATACTGTAGTCATGACTTTACCGGCTGAGGGTATTGCTTTAAACTTTTCCTTGGTAGGGGAGCAAGTGTGGTGCCACTCCAGTGATTTCCGCTTTGTTTCGGGTTTGAAGTGATGAACCCATGTTTCATCGCCGGTAACAATGTTTGACAAAAAACTGTCACCATGAGCCTCATGACGAGCAAGCAATGCTGCATAGATGGTTCTTTTTTACTCTTTATGGTCTTCGGTTAGACATCGAGGGACCCATCAGAAACAAATCTTTGAATAAACTGGTGAACAATTGTGACAGCACTGCCAACAGAGACGTCAAGTTGAGCACTGAGGTGTTTGATTGAGATCCTTTGATCATCTCGAATGAAAGTGTTTGCCCATTCCAATGTTGCAGGTGTCACAGCTGTGCACGGACGTCCAGCGTGCGGGAGATCAGACAGTTTTGCTTGACCTTGCGGCGATGATGACACATGCTTTGTCCAATGACTCACCATGCTTTTGTCCACTGCCAGATCACCGTAGACATTCTGCAAGAACCTATGAATATCTGAGATGCCCTGATTTTCCACCAAAAGAAACTCAATCACTGCCCGTTGTTTGGAATGCACCTCCATTACAGACACCATTTTAAAAGCTCCGTATAGCACTGGCACCTATCAGAATTCAATGAAACTTTACGAGACGAAGCGCAAATGTTTGAAAATATTCCACAAGAAATGTCAGGTTTTTCCAACCAAAATTGGCCAAGAAAAAACATGTGTTGCATTACTTATTGAACTCCCCTTGTGTGTGCTTGATCATGGTAATGCTGTGGTATTCAAGCTAAAAAAGATTAACATGGTCATTTGGAGTATAATGTTTTTGAAATTTGTGCATTACTGAATTGCTTGTAATACTTGCATGAATACTTTGGACATATAGAAAGGGCAAGTTTTTAAGTTATAGTCGAGTTTTACACTGTTTAGTACCAGAGAAACCAACTTAATCAGAAATTTTAAATGCCTCATCACTCATCTTTAATATACTTGAATTACTGAAATCAGTTAACATGTAAGTAAATTTAAATAATTGTATGAACTTTTTACAAATACCTAATGTGATTTCATAGTCTGTGATATTCCTTGCAAATATTTGCTGATACTTTTATATATTTTTGTGGAGTGGTGAAACAGTATTTACTTTTGATAGTTGTTATATGCTCTGTAAATCATTTATAGCATTATACAAATATAATAATTTGTAACTTAAAACTTCACTTATCTTATAAGAAATGATGATAATTCTTATAAATTCTCCAGGATTACGATTTTATGCGATTTCACATCGGCCATGGTAGCTCAATGGGTAAGAGCGATTGGATGGAAACCAGGAGATCCATGGTTTAAATCCCGGCCATGGCGTTGAATTTTTCATGTTGACTCAATCTATCACATTAATTTTTTATTTCATGAGTAATTTTTAGGTGGAAAATCCTCAGAACACTTTAATCTGCCCTAGAATGTTTTATGCAGTTTTATGCAATATTACTTTTTTTTATAAATTCTCCAATTACACATCTTTTGGGTCTCTAGGGTATTTTATTAATCTCATTGGTTTCCTGTTAAGTGGTGCAAGTGTATTATTACTAAGTTTCATGAGTAAGTGACTTTTCAGGAAATAAAAACTTGTACTGATTTATGAATTTTTGAAGGAAGTAAGGAAATTTAATCTTGTAAAAGAGATACTTTTATGCAAATATTACTATTTAGGATGAAGTTGTGGACTCCTTTCTGTGTGAAATTGAAAGTGCTTTGGCAATAACATACATACATTTTTGACACGTCATGATTTAATTCATAATAGAAGATTTTTTTTTCCTGAAGGGTTTTCTAATCAAGTAATGCAGTTAAATAGCATGGTCAGTTTTATGTATTAGTTGGAAATCATGTAATTGATATATTTGATTTAATTTATACAATTTTAAAATCCTTTTATAGTTCTGTATGTGATAATATATGAAAAGCAGTAGAAGAAATGCAAAGAATATTTTGATTTTGTTGTTTAAGAAACTACATTTAACACATTAAAATGCACACATTTTCTTAGTATTGTTGTTCGTAATATGGCAGCACAGGTCTTATGTGCACATACATAATGTACATATTACATTCTTTTCACCGTTGGGTAGTTATAAAAGAATAAGGGAACAGAAGTACATTGGTTGTGTTTGTGTATATGTAGGCATATTAATAAGTGTACACTTTAATGCTGCTATTTGCTCTAAGTATTGAATGACACCGTCAACACATGTGGAAAAACCAGTCGAAAGCAAACAGCTCTGTGGCATACAAATGTGTGTTAATTACTATAGCATTAGATATGTGTATCTTCAACTTTTTCATCTGTTCACATTGCATTTTATTGTATTATTTTGTAAAGTCATAAAATTAAAACTGTTTCCAAGTTACCTGCTTGTTTTCTTGATTTCAATTGGTTAGTTGCTTGTATCCTTTCTAATTCTCTTGGATAGTAAATATAGTAATTATTTCAAAGAAAAGATGTAACTGATTGGTGTACTTTCTTTGTACTTTTAACATTTTTGAGCTCCAGGCATTTTTTCCATTAGGCCAAGAAATGCAAATTGTAGTTTTAACCCTTTCACCAACATGGACTCAAATGACATCCAAGTTAAAATGCCCCAAACCGATATGAACATATACAAACAAAATGCTTCTTTAACGTCAATTACTTTAATCTTCCTATTTTACAATAAATCTAAATTAGTTCTATAAGAGATGAAAACTTACCCTTAAAGGTTTATTTTTGAATGGCGCACCTCAAAACCTGGATAAACACACAAGGGCACATCTTCAGATTCACAGCAAATAATATTGATTTCCTTGCAAAATTCTTTTTCGCGACACTAGACATTTTCAAAATGGTCGCAACATTTTTGGTTGTGGGTGATATCCTTTCAGAAAAGTGTTTTCTTTCAAGTATGAGGGATGCTGTAGGGGTGGATTTCTTACCTCCGATATAAAGAGGCCTCTAAATATTACTCAACTAGGTTACGAGGTATTGATATGTGCAAGTCCAGGTAGGTCATTGTCTCGCATGAATTTAGAGTTCTGCAAATTACTAAACAATTGTGTATGGTTACATCCAGCTAGTATAAAAATACTTTTTTTCCATTTAATGGTTTTTTGTAAAGAGGGATAGCTAGTAATAACTGATCCTCACCAACGATATTTGACCCGTTATTTCTCCTGAAAATGGCGCAGCTAACATGCCATCTGTAGACCAGAACATGTCTAATGTAGGTTTACAAATAACATGTACACTAATAATTACATAGAAAATGAAGCTAGTTACAGTAAAGCAATAAGTATTATACAAATATAGCTATTTGTAACAAAAAAACTTCAGCTATCTTAAGAAAATGTCAAATTTTCTTAGTTGAATCTTTTTTGTTGTTTATAATTTTACGTCCTTCAATGTTATGTCATATTGGACGGTGAATGAAATGGTTGAAATGATCCTCAAATGTGTCCAGGGTCCATGGAACTTAGAGATACCAGACATTCGTCTGTAAGGATAAGGGAAAACCCTGGAAAAAACCTTATCCAAGTAACTCACCCTGACCGAAATTCGAACTCGGGACCTCTTGATTGTGAGGCAGACATGCTACCATCTACGCTACCAAGGCGGGCTAGTTGAATCTGAAAATGAAACAAACTTAAGAACAGAATCAACTGCTGGTATTTCAGAATTCATTGCGTAATGAGTTTTGAAATACCAGCCGTTGATTCTGTTCTTAAGTTTGTTTCGTTTTCAAATTTGGTAATACTGAAAAAACATAGTAACAAGTAACTTCCTTGACGACGAAGTAGTTATATTTGTATAACATGTACACTGTTCACTTCTGAATTCTCCTCTTAGGCCCTAAATTGCTTTTGGAATTTAGGGCTTCCTGCATCCTACTCACATGTAGGTTTTTTTTTTTTTTTTTTTTCCATGATAATGAGAGACACTAAGTCAGCAAGAAAAAAAGTTTGAAAATGTCAGTTGGTTGGATGTCAGAAGTTAGTTGTACACCAGAAGATATATCTATTTGAGTTGGAGTTATTTTGACCACTCCACAATGTTGATTCTACACAAACACCTGAAGGAAGCGGTGGATTTTCTTCTTCACTGCTACCTATATCCTAAACACCTCTCTCAATATCTGAAAACTTGCCATCAATATCCAAATCATGTCAAACAACAAAAGGTCTTCCACATTTTCTAAAATGATGTCAGAATCCTGTACACATCCTACGCAAGCTAATTTATTTACTACATTACTACGATAAACCATGGTTAACTCTGAAATTTAAAAATTTTAAATTTGCCATTCATTTAGCTCTTGATAGCTATAAGAAATTATTCTGAACACTGAGAGAGTATAAATAACTAAAATACTGAGTGAAAACAGCTGCATAAGGCTACCAAAATCTTCGGTTATGAAATACTGTAGTAAGAGGTACATAAAGATGCTGACAGAGAGGTTTGTTTCTTTCCAGTGCGGTGCGTGTAATGCAACATATATACAGTGATTATCACTTGGAAGATAAACTAACCCTAAAACCTTGAACCAGAGAAGTCGATTACGCAGCTATACATATATACATTCGGGCTGAATCTTTCCTGGCGGTGTATATGTTCTAGACGTTCTCAGGCTTCGAGCCAGGTAAGAAGATGTTGTGACTTTGATGTTTCGGGAGCGTGCATCTCTCCCATCTTCAGGAAGCTGAATGACTTTAGGGATGGGGGCGACTTATATATATACCAGTCGCCCCCATCCCTAAAGTCATTCAGCATCCTGAAGATGGGAGAGATGCACGCTCCTGAAATGTCGATGTCACAACATCTTCTTACCTGGCTCGAAGCCCGAGAATGCCTAGAACATATATACATTTGTTCGTATGCACACGAAACAAAATGACTCAAATATGGCTTTTGCTACAGAGAATCAAAATAGTTAAATTTCAGCGACTTATTAATATTGTCTCTATTGATACTTCAATGGGTTTTAAACCAGTTTTTGTTTCATTTAGATAACTTGATGAATATGGAAGATACAAAAATGTATTTATGAAGCATTTTTACTAGTGCTTTAGATAAAAAATTTTAATCAATTAATCTATCAATTAATTGAGATATTATCTGTTTGAAAATTAGGTGTAAGGATAATATAAAGTACTTTAATATTTAATTATTAATGAAAGTTTTAAAATTTGTGTTTGCATCAAGTGCACATGCTTTATATATGTATTGAATTAGATCTACAATATTTTCGTAAGTAAAAATAAGTAGAGTAAGTAGAGTTACCCGACATTCATCTCAGGATAAGGGAAAACCCCAGAAATACCTTATCCAGGTAACTCACCCTGACCGAGATTCGAACTCGGGACCTCTTGAATTTGAGGCAGACATGCTACCACCTACGCTACCGAGACGGGCAAAATGCATTTTGATGACCTATAAAAACCATATATATCTAACGTATTTGTTCCAGAATGCACTTAATTTCCAATAAGCATCGTCAATGACTACTCAGAAAAAAGATGACTTTTCATCAAAATCCTGGCCCTAGTTATAATATAATGGTATCTACTTTATTTGTTTGTATTAGGACAAGTATTTGAGCTAAAAGTATGGGGTTTTTACACTTATGTTAGACACATTACTCTCTCCTTCACCATGGATCAGTTTTTGCAAGATGATGATGATGATAATAATAATAATAATAATAATAATAATAATAATAATAATAATAATAATAATAATAATAATAATAATAAAAAAAATAATTAATGATAAAATAAATTAATAATAATAAATAAATATAATAATATTGATAATGATAAAGATGATAACGATAATGATAGTGATGAGGGTATAATAATAATAATAATAATAATAATAATAATAATAATAATAATAATAATAATAATAATAATAATAATAATAATAATAATAATAATTGATAATTAATAATTAATAATAATCTGCGCTACAGGTGCTGGGAAAAATAGAATGCACATCATCATGATGACTTTTGGAAACTGTTATACCGAAACGTCCTGCACAGAGAATGTAAATCTCGCTAAAACACACAATTATGTCAATACAATTTTTGTTCAGAGATGCTCCTTGTTAACTGCTTGAATATTTCAATGCCTACAGTCTCCTCAATTGAGAATAAGGTCGAGAAAGTACTGTGAATCTAACACATTAAATTACTATTATTAAAATATATTGTATATGATATGCTCTTCTAATTATTTTCGTTCATCTGTGATAGAGAATGAACTTGTATCACTTAACCTCTTCTTGCCCTGTGTGCCCTGCTGTACAGAGATGGCTCTGCATGCATTATTTTACAGCGCAGGAGATCATTTATAGTTCTTTTTGAACTTTTATCGCTAATTATTGCTGTGATCCTTACATGTGGTTTATATTTCATTGCTATGGTTTTGTGTCAAAAGAAGTATTAACTATGATGCATATCCACATCCCACCACTACGTGGTAAAGCTCTTCCCAGAGCAGGTACATGACTTGACCACCCTTTGGGCTGTTCCAAACAGCCTGCCAGCCTGCAATGAATGAATGAATGAATGAATGAACATTTCTCATGAGTACAGTGACAATCATGTTGTATATGATCGAACTTTTATTCAATTATATTAATCAACACATATCGAAACGATTTTGTTGTAGTTGGTATTTGTGAGAAAAGTACACACAATACTTACAAAAGACCTCTCATGTTTTAGAAGCAGATTTGTGTATACCGTTGCTAATATAACTTGAAGTTTGAGTTTAGAAAGTTACCTAACCTTTTTTCTTATTTGTTCCATTTAATTGTTCCTTTAACTCCAATGGTCATATCAGCGACCATTCTACTTTGGAACATATCGAAGGTGTTAACTTGTATTCGTTGGGTTTTAATCATTAGATCACACACACATTCACACTCTCATTCATACTTCCAGACTCTGGGGAAGATTAATTATCTTGGTCGGAGAAAAATCCCCATGAATATGATTATATTCATACATAACCACAAGAACTGACATATATACTGTTAGAGAAATAGAAGTGTTATCACACAGTCCATATGTTTGGTAATCAGATGCATTACTATTAAATTATATTAATTACATTTAATGATACTCAAATTAAAAAAAAATTGTGTGTGCTTAAGACCACACGACAGAAGTGAAAACTTAAAAACTATTCATTATAAATTATTCTTAAAAATTATTTTAAAAGATTTAATGTTGACACTCATTCTTGCGCAAAGAGGCCAGCTGCGAGCTAAACATTTCATGCCTCATGCTAAGTGTGCTCGTAAATGAAAATACTCTGAAACAACTGAATAACCACAGACTTGCGACGTGCGAAGAGGGTTATACATAAAGGATGCATAAGGGAAGTAAAATCAAATCACATAATATACTGTTTTACATGTATTTTATTTTTATATTAAAATACATGCTATTTAACAATCATTTTTCTTATTTTGTTTCTTGCTGATACACATATTTCATTGCATTTTTATTTTTAATAAAATACAAGTTTATTCATATTGTGACTTTGTGGATTCGTAGAATTAAAAGTCCAATTTGCCGAAATTCTAAATGTTCTTTATTTGCGTAGAAATACACTCCGTAGCAGCAAAATTACATCACATATCACAACACTATCTTCCAAGGTCGTTGGCAATAACAAACAGCATTCAGTTTACAACACTCTCAGCTGTTCTCTGCTTACCACTCGGGACTCACTCGCTCTTGTTACATTTCTTTACAACAACTCTTGTTTCACAACTTGCAACTCGCCCCTTGGCCAATCGCCGTCTCTTTAAATACTTCACTGATAATTTCTAGATTATTCGAAAATAAACCAGAACCCGAACATTCTCAATCAGTGAAGAAGTAACTAGAAATTTCCGTTTATCTCAGTTTGTTTGCCTTGGCAGAACTTTATCTGCATGCTATCTTTGTCCGCGGGCTCTTCGTTTTCACACTGCCCGCCTATCAGTTCCTTTTGTGTAAACAAGCCGCGCGATCGTAGATACGGGTTCGCGACAATATCTTATAATTATATGATATTCATTTGCTTAATTGCATATTTTTTTAATTTTCGGAAATGTTTGGTTAAGTACACATTTTACACATGTTATTACATATCCGTACTCATTACTCCATATTTTATTACACGTTCGTACATATTTTCATACATATTTTATTACATGTCATATTCATTTCAATTTTTTGTCACAAAAACATAACCTATAAGTTGTAAATGAAAATAAACGCAAAACGTCATTTTAATACGTGATAATTTTATTGTTTACATGTTATTACATTTAATTTATTGATGTTTTTAGGTTTTATTACTCAGAATAAGGAGAAATTGTGAATAAAAATAACCAGTTCTTAAATGAAATATCTCTTTCACGAATTCCTAACATTTTTATTTCCAATTAGCACACTCGTTTTATTGTTCGTTATTATGGTTTTAATTATTCAAATACCGAATTTTGATATTATCTGTTCTTTTTTATTATTATTGTTTAAAGTGGAATTTGACATGTTGTCCACTTGTTAAATGACAGAAGGTTATCTGACCGGATCGGTTACTGACACTTGACAGACGTTTGTAACAACGACAGTAAGACAAACACTTGACAGACGTTTGTAAGAACGGCCCTAAGACAATTATTTTTTTTTTAATGAAACTCCTGTAGGGTTTCTGAATTTTTCATAGTATTTGAAATATATTAAAACATACCTGGATGCCCGCCTCGGCAGCGTAGATGGTAGCGTGTCTGCCTCACGTTCAAGAGGTCCCGAGTTCGAATCTCGGTCAGGGTGACTTACCTGGATAAGGTTTTTTCGGGGTTTTCCCTTATCCTTCAAGACGAATGTCGGGTAACTCTAAGCTCCATGGACCCTAGACTTATTTGAGCATCATTTTACCTAATTCATTCACCGTCCGATATGACTTAACATTGGAGGACGTAAGTTACAAAAAAAAAAAAAAAAAAAAAAAAAAAAAACCCTGGATGTGTGTTGTTGATACGCTGTTGAGTGCGACAGAAATTCTACGGTGTATAGCGGCATGGACAACGAATGTGTTTGGGGTGGGGGGTTAGTTTGGATTGAGCCGACTCGAGCAGACTTCACCCGAATCGAGCAGACTTCACCCGAATGAGCGTCACATATTCCAGCGTGACGGCTCAGTTTAATTCACTACCCACAAAAAGTGCTAAACGAGCCCAAAGAAGTTTTCACTTCAATGAAGTTGTTCGATTAAATTTGTTGGGAGGTTTCCTCTGCCACAGTTACCCATTTAGTTGGAGAACGTCTCAAACAATTGTACCTTCTTAACCGTTCATCCGAGTGATAGACTTATTCCAGAAAGAATAAAGTAACTAATATAAATAAATTGTTCTTCATCATATCTCTTTCTTTCTAGCACCTAGTTGTGTTAAGAATTACACAATTTTCCCTTGATATCCTTCGTATCTGGACAAGGAATAGGTTTTAAGAATATGTTATTCGTGTTACTGCTATAAACAGCACAAAATTAATTTCAAGCCTATAATCTCAATCCTACAATGCATGAATTTTTGTTTTAACTTAGTAAATGTATGTGCTTGAGAAGCCTCAACAAAAGACTGGGTAAAATTTTCAGGAAATACATTTTGCTTCCTAACTCTGTTTTATTAGTTATTTATTTCTTTTTGCCATTTGGCAACATCATGCTTTCAGCCATAATTGACTTCATATGCAGCACTTTTACAATAGCAATCCCAAACACGAACTTGTGAGGATAAATGCATTTTATGGATCTGAGCAGTATTGGGATCAGTGGCGGCTCGTGCCGAAAAATAATATCGTGCTGCGGTAAAAGGTCTCGAGAAATGAAGTATATGGGCTAATGTTTCTTTGTGATTTAAATACATAGAATTTCTACTAACATTTTTATACTAACCCTTTCTTCTAATGCTCGCCTTGAAAAGGCAGCTTTCAGAAGTTCATTAACCGTGTTCATTATTTATTGGTTAAAGTTTTCGTAATATTAAATTACTCATACACTGAATAAAGCGAATTTATAACACGTTTCACACTCACAGACAAAATAAAGAAACTGATATCAGCCACTAGATAACGTTACACAAATGAATACTTGGATACAATGTAAACATGCAAACCACATGCACTTGTTATGGTCCCGGGGATGGAGAATCGTGCCAACATCATAGGTGCATCACAAACAAATTGCAATGTGGCAACTCTAGTTGTAATTTATTTTATTTTCCTCAGTTTTACGTTTTTCTATTCTTTCCGTTTATTTACTGTTTCTTTTCTGTACTTTTACACGTATACGCTATAGAGTCTGTCTAGTGAACGCGAGTGCAGTTTGCCCCTCAAAGGAAACTACCCTCCCGCTCACTAATGACTGTCATAAATCTATCTCCACACTTCAGAAATAGAACACTGTCGTTGAGGACCAATAGCAACCCTGATTTTATCGAAGTGACAGTCGCATGTCTACTCCACGTGGAGTCTCAGTTGCCAAAGTTCCAACTTCCAGTTGATCTGTTTCATTGCGAGCAGAAACTCGTTGCGTGTCACGATGTGTAGACCGTGGGAGGGAAATGCAATGGTAAATGCAAATGAAGTAGTAGATAACTTTCAGTCAAGTGAAAATAATCAAAGTGAAGACAATAGCGTGGATAACTGTTCCGAGTTATGTTACTGGAAAAGCCTCAAAAAACAAAGTTATAACGGGAACTGTTTCTCAGCAAATTCAAGCGCTTGTTTTGAACACATATAAATATTTGCTGACAAATAATCTTGGTGGGGAGTCATGCAATGAACCTGATGATAAATTCCGGGTATTCACAGAAATACAGTAAGAAATATTGTGACAAAAGGAATGAGAAAGACGCCGATCAAGTGTGAAAACAAAAGGAAACGTTTCTCTAAAGTAGATAATTTCACATGCGATTTAATTCGTCGAGAAATTTATAGATTTTATGCAAAAAGGAGAGCGCCCACCTTAGACGAATTGGTTGCACATTTGCAAGAAATTTGTGATTTTCCTAATGGGCACTGCAGTTTGCGCGGTCTCCTAAAGGAGCTGAGTTCCAAATATCGCACTTTGAATGAGATAAGGGTTATTATGGAATCCAGTAGAATTGTAGCTTGGCGATTATATATATATCGTCAAAACTAAGGAAGTTTTGCAGTAATGGACATAAGATAACTTATTTAAACGGAACCTCGTACGATACCCATGACGTATTGAGAAAGATGGCAACCTTACAGAAAGGACTGGGAGAAGGAGGGCCGGTGTTGTAAAACTATTATAAGGGTTCGTCAAAGGCAGCGGCCGACGTGCACATGAGGTAACTAAACAGTGGTGTTATTGAGGGGTGACAGGGTGGTTACCTTTGCCCTCTCCTAGTTAACCTTCGAAGGTGACGTAATAGATATTGGAGTGAGGAAGAGCGTGTGGAAGATTCAGTGGCGAGTTTTAAAACTATTTGTTCTTATTTTTATATGCATAATATGTATTGAATACCATTGTGAATTATACTTTTATAGCTACATGTTAATAATTATTAGTTAAAAATTTAAGTGGAGTTCTTATTCTTCCTGGCTATCAATTTGTCGATGTCGGACTCTGTAACGGGACATGTTGATTGTCCGCCGCTTACTTGCATTTGTCTTAAAACACAAAGGTGTGTAGACGTACCGCAATAGCCAATGCCAGTCAGCTGTTTTCTTGCAACTCCGCGACGCTAAGCGAAAAGTTGAAGAAGGGGAGTCACCCTCAGTGACACTCGATGGCACCTCTGCATTACACCCATAAACAGCGAGGCCCAGGGCGGGACTCAAACCCGTGACCCTCTACGCTACGAACGCCAGAGAATAGTGACCACGGCTACGAGTCAACCGCTGGACCGCGAATGTGAATGCTATTGCACACTCATCTTGAATTCCATCCCCTCTCATGACGTAAGCTTCAGTATCTGCGCCATCTGCGCCCAAGTGGACGAACTAGTAAACTTATTTACAAACCGCTCGTCAAAGAACGGTTCCGTCAGTGTGCAACGGGAAGTAGTGAGTGAAAATGTTACCAGAGAGGAGAAATGTGACATGGTGCACGAGGAAAATTTGTTCCTGCTCTGTAAGGTCTATGCAGGCGGCATGGAACTTGAAAGTTCAACGCTCATTTGGCAGGTAAATCATGCCTCTGTCCTGGCAAATTATAGCTATTTAATGGTAGTATGAAAAACAATGAGCACAGTTCATGCGGTTTTATCTCCTGAACTGTTAAAATAAACTATCTTTAAGGATAAAGAGGATGGCCATAGCACTTGTCATAGCACTTACTAAGATCTTTTCTTCCATGTTCGGCACCCCCGCTCCTTTCAAATCTAAAATTATATTTCTATACAAGAAATACAAGTCGTAATAACTTTTAAATCAGCGTACTTAAAACGAATAGAAATTAAGTGAAACAACAAACTGATTTTGTTGGAATGTGTAGCACTTCTAGGTTATTTCGCTCAAAGAGCTGTGAAATGTCTCGGAATTACATGCGACTAGATTAAATTTGGATTGGCTCCTTTCTGTATTCATTTCCGGTGAGATAGTTTTGCTTTAAATATTCTTTGCCATTTTTCTTAGACACACAAAATGAGTGCGAGTGTTTTGTTTTAATGGTTGTTACACCGGTGTAGCTTTGTGTCATTGTATAATGTAATTTATTTCTTCTGCTATAGAGTTTAGTATTTGAATAATGACAACTATTTGGATATGTTTAATGTATTAAGTAAAGGAATGTGTGCGTCCTCATTTCTGCATACGAGCAACCACTTGACCGAATTTAAAAATTCCTTCTCGTGGATATGTTTTTTCAAGTGGTTGGCAATCAAATAAAGTTTTCCTAATTTGCAAACCTGAGGCGCTTTAGGGAGTTCTCCATATCTGGAGTTAGTTCCATTGTTAAATATTAATGTTAAGGGACTCTTTTGACGTCATAATGACAGTTTGGAGGTGTTTTGAGAAATTCCAGGCAGATTTAAATATAGGTTTGTGTAAATTTACTTAGTAGCGGCTCGTGGCTATCATCATCATCATCATCATCATCATCATCATCATCATCATCATCATCATCATCATCATCATCATCATCATCATCATCATCATCATCATCATCATCATCATCATCATCATCATCATCATCATCATCATCATCATCATCATCATCATCATCATCATCATCATCATCATCATCATCATCATCATCATCATCATCATCATCATCATCATCATCATCATCATCATCATCATCATCATCATCATCATCATCATCATCATCATCATCATCATCATCATCATCATCATCATCATCATCATCATCATCATCATCATCATCATCATCATCATCATCATCATCATCATCATCATCATCATCATCATCATCATCATCATCATCATCATCATCATCATCATCATCATCATCATCATCATCATCATCATCATCATCATCATCATCATCATCATCATCATCATCATCATCATCATCATCATCATCATCATCATCATCATCATCATCATCATCATCATCATCATCATCATCATCATCATCATCATCATCATCATCATCATCATGATCATGATCATCATCATCAGCAGCAGCACCACCACCACCATCATCAGCATCATCATCAGCATCATCATCAGCATCATCATCATCACCATCATCAGCATCATCATCAGCATCATCATCAGCATCATCATCATCATCATCATCATCACCATCATCAGCATCATCATCAGCATCATCATCATCATCATCATCATCATCATCATCATCATCATCATCATCATCATCATCATCATCATGATCATGATCATCATCATCATCATCATCAGCAGCAGCAGCAGCAGCAGCACCACCACCACCATCATCAGCATCACCATCAGCATCATCATCAGCATCATCATCAGCATCATCATCACCACCATCATCAGCATCATCATCAGCATCATCATCAGCATCATCATCATCAGCATCATCATCATCAGCATCATCATCATCAGCATCATCATCATCAGCAGCAGCAGCACCACCACCACCATCATCAGCATCATCATTGCCCGCCTCGGTAGCGTAGATGGTAGCATGTCTGCCTCACGTTTAAGAGGTCCTGAGTTCGAATCTCGGTCAGGGTGAGTTACCTGGATAAGGTTTTTTCCGGGGTTTTCCCTTATCTTGATAGACGAATGTCGGGTAACTCTAAGCTCCATTGACCCCGGACTCATTTGAGCACCATTTCATTCATCGTCCGTTGGAGGACGTAAATTGAAAGAAAGAAAAAACATTATTATTATTATTATTATTATTATTATTATTATTATTATTATTATTATTATTATTATTATTATTATTATTATTATTATTATTATTATTATTATTATTATTATTATTATTATTATTATTATTATTATTATTATTATTATTATTATTATTATTATTATTATTATTATTATTATTATTATTATTATTATTATTATTATTATTATTATTATTATTATTATTATTATTATTATTATTATTATTATTATTATTATTATTATTATTATTATTATTATTATTATTATTATTATTATTATTATTATTATTATTATTATTATTATTATTATTATTATTATTATTATTATTATTATTATTATTATTATTATTATTATTATTATTATTATTATTATTATTATTATTATTATTATTATTATTATTATTATTATTATTATTATTATTATTATTATTATTATTATTATTATTATTAAATATTCTTAAAATAGTTAAACATTGATTTTTAATTTGCAATTTTGTTTTTAGCAACTTTTTAAGTGGTTTTGAGGTTACTAATGGAAACACGTTGTTAGATTCTCTTAGTTTGATCAAGGAAAATAATTTAGAAATAACATCATCTGACTTGTGGAAATATAAATTTTTTGTCAACTTTTGTTGCTGGTACCTGCTAGCTCCGAGGCCTCACCAAGCCATACCTCATTTAACATTTACATTTCAACCCTCTGTACTAGTCTGTTAACTCTTGCAATTGTAACCTGCTAAGAAGGACATTAGAAAGGAACTATTACAGAATTATGTATTTTTCAAAATCAGAAGTGGTATTTGTTCTTGATTGGGATAAGCCCCACCAGCTCCTCAAGGAACCGCCTCTGAATGTACGAGGGCTGTTCAATAAAGAATGATCACAATTTTTCTGACAACGTACCTTCACTCATCCTCATAATTTTGATGGTCCTCAAAATAGTCTCCCATGAATGCGATGCACTTGTCCCAGCGTTTCTGCCAGTCTTCAAAGACATGCTGATAACCATTTTTGAGAGATCCTTCAAAATCGCCTCCGCAGCCTTCACCACTGCTTCTGATGATGGATAATGCCTCCCACGAAGTCGTTTCTTCAAGTTAGGGAATAGAAAAAAGTCACCTGGGGCTAAATCCGGACTATAGGGAGGTTGAGGGATGCACTTCACGTTGATTTTTCCAAGATATTCAGCAACAACATTGGCAATATGTGGCCGAGCATTATCGTGGTGCAGCATCCAGTCTGCTCACGGAAATGTGGTCTTTTGCGCCTGATATGGACTTGCAATGTTTTCAGGACATCCCTGTAGTATTGTCCAGTTACTGATGTGTGTGCAGGTTTAACATGCTGATAAACCATTCCATGAATATCAAAGAATGAGATGACCATAACTTTCCCAGCAGAATCAACCACTTTTGCTTTTCTGGGGGTTGGTGATGAAGGAGATTTCCACACTGAGCTTTGCTGTTTGCTCTCAGGATCAAAATGATGTAGGCAAGTTTCATTAGCAGTGATTACGTTTGAAAGACACTCCGGATCTTCCTCTAACATCAACTTTAACTGCATGTTACCTCCATTGTAGTGGTAGGCGATACTGAACATTTCTGAACTTGCCTAGTTCTCACAGGCGGGAACCAGGAGTACCAAAAATGAAACTACTACGGCGTGTTTGTTTCACATTAAGCTAAGAGAATATAATAAGTTTGAATTTTAGTGTGAAAAATTATGAACGTAAAAATTATGACCATTCTTTATTGAACAGCCCTCGTATCATTTAACTAACTCAAAATGATGCAATTTACACACTTTCACTTCAAATTTGTTGTTTTTCTGCAGTTGCAACAATAAATGATGCGAAGGAGATTCGTGTGATTGTTACGTAACATTTGTTATGAGAGTTTAAATGCATTTTTTTTTCTTTCAACATTTGCAGCACTATTTTGATTTGTAAATATTCGATATCTGCAACATTGGAAAATAAGATATTAACGCACTTTCAACTGTTGTTGATATATTTTTGAAAATGTAACATTGGAACGTTACAGTTGTTATATTGGTCTGTTTACACAAATAAACCTGCCACATACTTTGTACCTTTTTGCTTTAAATATGTATTACCATTTATGTATTTTATTGGTTTCAGATTTCCGTCATTTGTTTAAACTTTTATTGTGTCTAATTGGCTATGTAGTAGGGGAGAGTCATGCAGTATCGGCCGGCATGCAGTACCGGCTACTACTGTGATTTCCCTTTTCGCCACATGTGGCAGAAGCTTCCAAGCAAGCTTGTGCATCCACGTGTCCTATAATCGGATATCTTGTTCCTCTCTTCAGTTGTTTGTCTGCTCCGAGTGCTTGATGGTGGTTAGTGTAGCTCTTAGCGCACGAAGAATATTCTGAGGCTTATAGCAGCGCTATAGTTGCGATGTCTGTAAACCAGTGAGATAAACATTTGTGAACTGAGCAGAAATAGTGACAATAAATTCCCATGCTTTTGTATTCTACTATTGTTCTATACGTGGCAGTGCAATGTATCATTGACAATCTATACTGTAAAGTCTGTTTAGTTAACTCATGTGCAGTCGGCCGCTGCCTTTGACGAACCCTTTAATCGTTTTAAAACACTGACCCTCCTTCTCCAAGACCTTTCTGCGAGGTTGCCACCTTTCTCGATACGCCATGGGTATCGTACGAGGTTTCGTCTAAATAAATTATCTTATGTCCATTACTGCAAAACCTTCTTAGTTTTGACGATATATATCGCCAAGCTACAGTTCTACTGGATTCCATAATAACCCTTATCTTATTCAAAGTGCGGTATTTGAAACCCAGCTCCTAGGAGACCGCGCAAAGTGCAGTGCCCATAAGGAAAATCACAAATTTCTTGCAAATGTGCAACCAATTCGTCTAAGGTAGGCGCTCTTCCTTTTGCATAGAATCTATAAATTTCTCGACGAATTAAATCGCATGTGAAATTATCTACTTTAGAGAAACGTTTCCTTTTGTTTTCACACTTGATCGGCGTCTTTGGTATTTCTTTCGTCACAATATTTCTTACTGTATTTCTGTGAATACCCAGGATTTATCATCAGGTTCATTGCATGACCCCTTACCAAGATTATTTCTCAGCGCTTATCTATATGTGTTCAAAATAAGCGCTTGAATTTGCTTAGAAACAGTTCCCGTTGAAACTTTGTTTTTTGAGGCTTTTCCAGTAATATAACTCGGCCCAGTTATTCACACTATTGTCTTCACTTTGATTATTTTCACTTGACTGAAAGTTGGAACTTTGGCAACTGAGACTCCACGTGGAGTAGACATGCGACTGTCACTTCGAGAAAATCAGGGTTGCTATTGGTCCTCAACGACAGTGTTCTATTTCTGAAGTGTGGAGATAGATTTATGACGGTCATTAGTGGGCGGGACGCTCAGGTTCCTTTGACTCCGAACTGCACACGCGTTAACTAAACAGACTTTAACAGACAAGGCAGTGGCCGATACTGCAAGACACTTTCTACAAGCCTTATGCGAGGCGTGTCCGTAAAATAAGGTCTCCAAGGCGCTGGAGCCGTGAGGAACGCTATTACGCGAGATCTGGCAACATTGGCGTGTAGCTTGGTTTCACCCCTTCAAATCCCCACCACAGCGAACCCGTTGCAACCATTAGTCTTGGCTGGCAGCCGTTTGCAATGGAGCTTCCTATCACTTCCGCCGCCAAGTGCGAGTTGCGTGCAGTGATCCGTTTTTTGAGTTGCAAGGGCACTACCCCCACTTCCCGTTTGGGAGGGGATCCGTCCCCTTCAGCTGCTGTGGTGCGAGCGCTGCGGACCCTTAGCACTCGTGGTACCTCTGACGTTACTAGAGGAACCTTGGGCCGAACATTCGAGCCCCTCCCGTAGGGGAGTTGTTCGGATTGGGTTGGACTCGAGGGGGCAGTGGTTCCCCTTACCCGTGTGAGATCGGGTACGTCTCCGGACGGGGTAGAGGGAAGTCATATATTCCCGCGTACCAGCCAGCATAGCTAGTAGGTGTGCTAGATCACCAGGCGGCCCTATCGAGGTTAATTGGTAGCCTTCCACTTTGGGGTTGGTGCGCCTAAGTGGCGTATCCACTTCCATCCCGTCTTGTGTCCATCGGACCAGCTGGGGGGATTGTTAGTCTCTAGGTCTTGCCCTATGGAAAGCCCCACGAGGCGCTGGGCGCCCTTTTGGGACAGCTCGGTAACTCCCTGGTCGTTAGAGGGGTGGCAGTCTTCACACTGTGTGGATCGCCCTGGTAGATATCCTCGAGTTTATGTATACTAACCCCACTAAAATTCATCGTCAGTTATGCGAAGTCTATGGGCCACAGTGTATGGACGTCAAAAACGTGCGAAAGTGGGTCAGAGAGTTCAAAGACGGACGTGCAGACGTCCATGACGAACAGCGTTCTGGTCGTCCTTCGGTTTCTGCCGAAACAATTGCAAAAGTAGAGCACGAAATGCTTAAAGATCGGCGTGTGACAGTTCGCGAGAGCTGCGAACTTATCCCTGAAGTCAGTAAGACTACGATTGACAAGATTTTGACCGAACATTTGCATTATCGCAAGATGTGTGCGAGGTGGGTCCCCAAAATGCTCACCGAAGACCATAAACGGCAACGTGTTGAAGCGGCCCACCGATTACCCCTACAGTCCAGACTTAGCTCCTAGTGATTATCATCTGTTTCCTGAGTTGAAGTCACACCTGGGTGGAACACATTTCCAGACCGACGATGATTTGAAAAACGAGGTTGAGCGCTGCCTGCGCAACTTTTCGGGAGAGTGCTATGACGAGGGTATACAAAAACTGCCACAGAGAATACAAAAGTGCATCGATCGCAATGGTGATTACTAGGGCCCGGAAGTTGTTGACCTAAAAATTCTCTAAAAGTGAGCTATAAAATGCCCTTAAAATATAAAAAATGGATATAAAATTTAAACAAAATGACCTAAGAAAAATTAACAATTTCTTTCATAATAATAAATTAATAACTCTCACAGACAAATAATTAATATATGGTTGGAATAACCACATTTTAAAATTAACTTTCTTAGTAAATAACGCAATTTTGGCTACTAACTCAATTGACTTATCCAATGTCATGGCACTTTCTTCAAGGCGGGTTATAGTATCCGACAAAAATGCAAAGTATGATTTAATGACAGCTAATTTACCTTGGATTTGAGTATCAGAAAACAGATCACTTGCGCTCTCAATTGCCTTAGAATCTACAATATCGAAACTATTCACCACTTCTCTCACTATTTGAAAATTGTCACAGTAGTTAACCAAGTACCCTAGCGTGTTAAAATTGGTGCCGGGGGCAAAGCTATATTAGGGGCTAGGAACGCTGACCTGTGTTAATTGCATGTTTACCACTCTTACAATGTTACTATTCCATAAGAGATGATATAAATGAACTTTCAGTTACAGAGTATTTTTAAAAACCCAAAAAGCCCATGGGACGAGGTCAGGTCGGCCACGGAACCTCCCGGACCTCCCGAGTGCGGGCTACACATGAAAATGTCCAATAATTTCGTAAAAAAGAAAGAAAATGACGGGAAAATGCATCTAAATGTTAAAAAAATTATTTTATTATAAAAATGTGGATAAAATGCATTTTGATGACCTATAAAGACCATATATACGAGGGCTATCCAGAAAGTAGATTACGTTTTGGAATAAAAAGTAAACAAAGTATAGGAAACAAATTTTATTATATACAGATGAAAGCCACACTCAAATACTACTTTTCGACATAGTCACCATTCAAATTAAGGCATTTATCGTAGCGATGTACGAGCTTGGAAATTCCTTCGTCGAAAAATTCGGCCGCCTGCGCCTTCAACCACTTCGTTACCTCTTCTTGCAGCTGTGCGTCGTCATCAAAACGCTGCATAGCCAGCCACTTCTTCATTGCTGGGAATAGGTGGAAGTCGCTCGGTGCCAGGTCGGGACTGTACGGCGAATGAGGAAACAACTCCCACTTAAAAGATTCAAGAACTTCACGAGTGACATTTGCCGTGTGGGGCCGGGCGTTGTCGTGAATCAACAAGATCTTAGAGCTCAACATTCCTCTGCGCTTGTTTTGAATGGCTCTTCTGAGTTTTTGGAGAGTTTGGCAATACCTTTGAGAGTTTATTGTAGTGCCTCTTTCCAGGAAGTCCACCAAAATCACACCTTTTCTGTCCCAAAAAACAGTCGCCATCATCTTCCTTGCCGACATTGTTTGCATGCATTTCTTGGGTTTTTGGGGAGAACTTGTGTGCCCCCACTGCATTGATTGCAATTTCGTTTCACAGTTCACGTGTTTCACCCATGTTTCGTCACCAGTAACGATGCGATCGAGTAAAGAGTCACCATCCTTATGGTAAACGTCCAAAAAGTTCAACGCTGCAGCCATTCGCTGATTTTTGTGGTCCTCTGTCAAGATTTTTGGAATCCATCTTGCACAAAACTTGTGGTAACCAAGCTTTTCGCTGATGATTTCGTGCAACAAACTTCGCGAAATTTGTGGAAAACTCAAAGAAAGTTCCGTTATTGTGAACCTTCGATTTTCACGGACTTTAGCATCGACTTTTTCGACAAGTTCGGCAGTCACTATGCTGGGTCTCCCACTTCGATCTTCGTCGTGAACATTGGTTCGGCCATTTTTAAATCTGATGACCCACTGACGCACTCCACCTTCAGTGATAATGTTGTCCCCATACACTTCACAAAGCTGCCGATAGATTTCTATCGGTTTACAGTTTTTTGCAGTCAGAAACCTTATTACTGCACGCACCTCGCAGCTCGCGGGATTTTCAATTAACGCAGACATTTCAAACCGTCACAGTATCTGAACGGAGCACAGCACGAACCTCTCACTAGCACGGCTAGATGCCGACTGAGCTGCGCAACGCTCTGACCCCAAGATGGCCGCGCTAGCCCCGCCCCTAGCGGAAACAGACGAAAACGTAATCTACTTTCTGGATAGCCCTCGTATATAAGGTATTGGTTCCAGAATGCACTTAATTTTCAATAAGCATCGTCTGTGACTACTCAGAAAAAAGATGACTTTTCATCAAAATCCGGGCCCTAGTAATTACGTAGAAAAATAGCTGTAAGTTCCGCCTTTCCATCAATGTAACATTCATTGACAATAAACATGTTTTCTATATTAAATAAAATTGGAGACCTTATAGCTCTTTTACTTTCGATGTAACAAAGTACTATAACTGAAAAATAAAAATCATTACATTATTCTATCTATAGAACATATCTTGAGGTAAGAGAATAATATAGTAAGACTCCGATTAACCATTACAGCTACTGAGTAAAGTCAAAAAAACTTAACGCGGCAGATAGTGCACGACTTTCTCCTACTCTTTGCGATGCATAAAAATGGAACAGTAATTGAACAGGGGGCAGGGGTGCGCAAACCTGACCACCTCCCCCCAAAAGCTTTATATGTGAAATAACTCTGCAAGCATTGTGTTTAATTCCATTTAATAAGAACAACTCCATTGACTACGCTCACTTTGTTCTCGGGCAGCAAGCCAGGTGAAAAGACGATTAGCTATCAACGTTTTGGGAGTGTGCATCTCTCCCATCATCAGAATATTTATAAAATGTTATAACCCCAAAATGAATCACTGGATATAACACAAATATAAACAAAGACAAAACACTATCAAAATTCGCATTACTGAACAAAAGACTGCTTTCAGTAAATTAAATGCCAGGTCAGGAGATGGCGTGAGTATAGATAATTGTGTCAAAGAAACGTAACTACTTAGTTTATTATCAAGCTGTATTGATCTGTGCTTCTTAATTCGACGGATTTTCATTTACTGGCCGGTTTCCAAGAGGAGTTGAACTGAAATACAGCGTTACGATTAAGCGTGCTCCTTTCAGAGGAAATGGCCAAAGCCTCCTTAATTCTCCCAGTAACTGTTACATTTTGCCAAGATGGTCGTCTCCCGAAAGTTGGCTCTATGAATGTTATCAAAACAATGCTCTACCAGCCCAGACTTCTCAGGTTGCATTAAATGAATGCTTCGTTCATGTTCGATTATTCTAGTAGCGATGGTCCCTCCGGTTTGTCCTACATACGGTATCCCACATTCACAGGGAATGCGGTACACTCCCGGCTCTATGGTCGTTATCAAAATAATGCTCTGCCAGCCCAGATTACTCAGGTTGCATTAAACAAATGCTCCGTTCATGTTCGATTATTCTAGTAGCGATGATCCTTCCGGTTTGTCCTACATACGGTGTCCCACATTCACAGGGAATGCGGTACACTCCCGGCTCTATGGTCGTTATCAAAATAATGCTCTGCCAGCCCAGATTACTCAGGTTGCATTAAACAAATGCTCCGTTCATGTTCGATTATTCTAGTAGCGATGATCCTTCCGGTTTGTCCTACATACGGTGTCCCACATTCACAGGGAATGCGGTACACTCCCGGCTCTATGGTCGTTATCAAAATAATGCTCTGCCAGCCCATACTTCTCAGGTTGCATTAAACAAATGCTCCGTTCATGTTCGTTTATTCTGGTAGCGATGGTCCTTCCGGTTTGTCCTACATACGGTATCCCACATTCACAGGGAATGCGGTACACTCCCGGCTCTATGGTCGTTATCAAAATAATGCTCTGCCAGCCCAGACTTCTCAGGTTGCATTAAACAAATGCTCCGTTCATGTTCGTTTATTCTGGTAGCGATGGTCCTTCTGGTTTGTCCTATATACGGTGTCCCACATTCACAGGGAATGCGGTACACTCCCGGAACTTGGAAGTCCAGTTTGTCTTTCACCGGTCTCAACAGCTGTTTAATCTTCGGAGGTGGCTTGTGGATGGTCCTGATGTCGTATTTGGCGAGAATTCTGTTGATTCTGCCGGGATGTAGGGGACGGGATGTAGGCTGTAGCGGTGGGCTTATCTGACGCTTGCTGTATTACAGGTTTCCCTTTCCCAGCTTTGGTGATCGAGGCTTCAACGTCATATTCGGAGTAGTCGTTTTGACGGAAAGTGAGTCTCAGGTGCCTGTAATTCTTGTTTTAAGTGGCTGGGATCAGCACCAAATACAACAGCAGGACCATCCATAAACCACCTCCGAAGATTAAGCATCTATTGAGACCAGTAAAAGACAAGCTGGACTTCCAAGTTCCGGGAGTGTACCGCATTCCCTGTGAATGTGCGACACCGTATATAGGACAAACCGGAAGGACCATCGCTACCAGAATAATCGAATATGAACGGAGCATTCGTTTAGTGCAACCTGAGAAGTCTGGGCTGGCAGAGCATTGTTTTGATAACATTCATAGAGCCAACTTTCGGGAGACGACCATCTTGGCAAAATGCAACAGTTATTAGGAGTAGAGAATTAAGGAGGCTTTGGCTATTTCCTCTGAAAGGATCACGCTTAATCATGATGCTGGATTTCAGTTCAGTTCCTCTTGGAAACCAGCCTTAAAATGAAAATCCGTCGAATTAAGAAGCAAAGATCAATACAGCTTGATAATCAAGTAGTTACGTTTCTTTGACACAATTTTCTATACTCACACCATCTCCTGACCAGTAATGCGAATTTTAATAGTGATTTGTTTTTGTTTATATTTGTGTTATATCCAGTATTTCATTTGTGGCTATAACATTTTATAAATATCCTGATGATGAGAGAGATGCACACTCCCGAAACGTTGATAGCTAATCATCTTTTCACCTGGTTGGCTGCACGAGAAGAAGGTGAGCGTATTCGTCGCCAGGAAAGCTTCACGTCTTATTTTAACTCCATTAACTAGTTTTGTTGTTTGTAAATACAAAATGAAACGTACGTATTGTATGTTAGAAGTATTGGACAAGGGTAGAACCTGGCTTTTAATGCTCGCCACAAGCAATGGACTGGAATTCAGGCGCTTATGACTTAATTGCTTGGGTCACAAGCCATGACCTCAGAAAGCCATAATGCTGACCTTAGACGTCGTCGCGCCCTTCTTGGAAGTTGTATCGTTCCGTAGATCTGAGCGAAGTAGTGAAAGTACTAAACACCCCATTTCACCCAAAATACGATGCCTCTTTAATAAAACAAACATGTTTAGAAAAACATTTTATGTAAACGGTATAACTCAAAAAGGAAAAATCGGAGAAATGCCGTGACTCAAATTTATGTTGAGTGTCTTTCAAAACTACAACACCCAACTTAAACTATCCCTCTACGAGGGCATTTTTCGGAAATGTGCATTTACTGAAAAATAACTACCTTTAATAATTGATGGAAATTAAACATTTCTTTACACTAGCCGGACATAGGCTAAGGTTTTTTAAAAGATAGAGTCAACATGAAAAATTCAATGCCACGGCCGGGATTTGAACCAAGGATCTCCTGGTTTCCTTCCAGTCGCTCTAACCCATTGAGCTACCATGGCCAAGTTGCCGTCACGACATTAAATTTTCCATTTGACTCGTATGTTTCCCCGGTGGACCACTATATACTATATACTAGTCTGACTATACACGGCTAGTGTGAAAAAACAATTAATTACCATTAATTTACCTTACAGTGGTCCGAACTATAAAGCCCGGGCCTTAAAGTACTTACATGTAGTAAGTCGTCATTAAGGTAGTTGTCTCATGTGTTTATGAGAACTCCTAGTGGTTTACCGGGAAAAATACGAGTCAGTTGGAGAATTTAATGTCATATCGGCACGTTGGCCATAGCAGCTCAATGGTTAGAGTGGCTGGACGGCAACCAGCAGATCCGGGGTCAAATCCCAGCTATGGCATCGAATTTTTCAGTCTGAATCTACGTTTCTACAATTTAGCCTACATACGGCCAGTGTGAAAGAATAATTAATTTCCATGAGTTAAAAACTGCCATAATTTGTGACAGAAGCGAAAACTATCTGCCTAACTCTTAGCATTTTTTGACATGGCAGTACAACGAAAACACGTGTTGGCTGAAGATTTAAACCCAATTGGTCCCACTGCGTAGATCTGTCATTTTATGTTCCAATGTTATTGTCTACCGATGCATGTGATAGGTGTGCGTGAATGTACGCTAATGAATAAAAGTTTGAAAACTTTCTAAAATTGCTACTGCAGCTCTCTGTGTATGGGTAGATGTTTTTGGAAACACAAACAAAAGCAGCTCGCCTGGCCTCATAGCTCATTAGGCAGATCCGTGCCTGCCGTGTGAGGGGTCCCGGGTTCGATTCCTGGCTGGAGGTGGGAATTTTTCTCCAACCAAGGTGATTCCTCATCTTCCCCAGAGTCTGAAAGTGGGAGTGAGAGTGCGAATGTGTGCGTGATCTAATGATAAAAAATCCAACGTTTACGAGTTAACACCAGCGCTAATAGGCAGGCGATATGGAGAACGGATACCGCTCGTGGGCGGTGTAGCTTTGTATATCCTGCTGCAGAGAAACAAACATGCCCTTCAAATGTTCTCAGACGCCATCCATGAAAGGACATGTGCGCCTTTGTCCAGTTTTACGCTTACTAAACTGTCTCGCTTGACGTTCTTAGAGAGAGAGGAATGCGCAGAATTCAGAGGAATAGCGGCTTAAGGGACAAAAGTACTTCTCGCTAAAGTACACCTTAAAAACATACGACTCCTTTACTGAGAGCGAATTCCGGTTACCAGGCGATTTGACAAACTTTTTACTAGAGTATACGTGCCAAAGTAATTCTGTAAACGCCTTGGAAAAATATATGACCTATCATATGAGTACAGTAACAATGTCAGTTAAAAAGGAAATGGCGGATTCTTGTACTTAGAGCAGGGGTTGTCTGCCAAAAATTAGAAGAAAAAAATTTAGAGACACGCCTCATCCAACATGAGAACGTACAATGAAAATGGACATATTATTAAACAACGGTTTATTTACATTTTCGCGTAAACTACGTCTTGTGCATCTCAATTAACAAGCTTAAGAGCCTTTGCCAATTTTGTAATAATATTAAAACACCCAGAAAATGATTGAAACTGTCTTAAAAGGCTAAATCAAGTACGAGAACTCGCGAGGTGTCAAACGTATAGCGCCAGGCATACAAGTCGTATTACTGAACCCAGAACGTGCTTTCAGGCAAGTCTCGAAATAGCTCAATGGGATTATGACGTCTCCTGTGCCCTAACACCCCAATGACACAGGTTCAAGTCTGAGCATTGTAAATACTCTTTTTTATGTTTATCAAAACTTGGAAACCGAATTCACAATAATTTAACTATAAAGTCCATGAGAGCTTGCATTACCCAAAGTCATCAGTTCGAGCACTTGCTTCGTTAGAGGAGTCGTGTTCCAGGAATAGACAAAGGGTCATTCCAGCGACACAAAACATACCAAATTGAAACGACGTTTTTAATAGCACAATAATTCTATGTCTGCAAAATTGTGTTTAACTTCCATGTTAAACTGTGATGCTGTAATTTCCGTGTTTTCTGTGTTCAAATGTGTATAAATGATCCTAATTTCAATTGCACCTGCCTATAGGTGTGTTTAAACAACTACCCACCAATAAAGAAACATCATATTAGATTGTGATCCGACAAGGTATTTCGGGGTTTGGACTTAGCTAATTTCATGACACATGTCGAGCCAAACATACACAATGTCCATGCGGCAAGTCAATACAACCTCGGAAATTTGGTTTGAAGGACATTCTTGTAAAAATCAGCCAACTCTTTCTTGTAAATTAGGTACGCGGTAGCTACATTATTGTCATCGGGTGTGCTTAACCTGACTGAACCCTCAAATTCTGTACTCACAGCACCAACAGGCAACTTGGTACTATACGGCTCTTGCCTGACGTCACACGCACTGCAGGCTTCACTCCCAACTGAAATACGTCACAACTCTCGAAGCTGTCTTCCTCTGTAGTAGCTTTTAAGGGGGTTCGGAATGGCCAAAATTCATAAAATGGTCATATTTTAGTCTCCTATTAATCTGCCTTTTTCTACGATTAAAATGATATATGATACATATAGTATAATGATTTAGAAACCACTTTAATTACGCCTACTCTGTTGTGTTGTCTGTCAAAATTCGATAAAAATATGTAACTTTGTCAGCTGTCACTTTTTTTCTGCAAGAGCTATCGAAATGGTATTTTTTGTGATGGGCGGGGCAATTTTTGTTCTCAATCTATGCTGATGGGTAATCTGTTTTCATTTCTCTTTGATGCTTATTTGTTACATGCTTCTCGTATGTTTTTAGTGAATTATACGTATTTAATATTGTTTTGTAGGATATATATTCGTGTTAGTGTTACCTTTTTGGTAAAATCAGCCATTGTGACAAGATCAAAATGTGTTTTTAAGAAAAGGAAGAATGTTCCCAAGTCTAAAACTGTAATTATAAGCAATACATAGCAATCATCAGCAGGTACTAACCTAATACATGATGTTCCAATTGGTTCTTCGAAAAAGAAAACACAGTCATGTTTAGAATTTTATAAACAAATAAATGATTTTGTAAACATAATAGTGAATGTTTCTCTGATGAAAAGATTTATCATTGAATCTGTTGTATTTATAAAATGCCATGACCACGTTTGAAGAGGAGGAAGACCTAGACATAGCCCACGGATGCAATAAGGCATGATAAAATGTACTGCCAACTTTAAACGCAATTCCTGGAAAACCACTTTTCTTAAAATATCTGATCCATTATCTCAGCTTCTGTATCAGATACCAAGCTACAATTTCTGAAAATGCTGAATGATACAAAAATTCCAATACCATTCTTGCTATGCATTGCGATTTCATTAACGAGAGTCTATTTGAGGCCTGTATATATATTTGGTGTAGAAGACTTTCATTTGTATGCGTAACTATGTCTTGTTCCGATATTGCAGATGTACAAAATGTAGCTCACGTTTATGTTCACATAACAAAAGTAAATGTAATCTCTGTTGTATTTGTGAAACAAAACCGTAATTGGTATTGAAATTCTGAATATGTTCATGATAATTCTTCACTGCAATAAGTTACGACAGGTACCGCCATCTCTCCACAGCATTGCGTACTCGATAACCATCACTTCTCTCCTGGCGGACAGTCAATGTAACTAAAAGGAAGTGTTGCGCTTTTCATCTGTTTACAACACCACGTTAATCATTGTCACACAACTTTCTCAACTCAGTCTTATAGACATCCTTATTTTTGTATCTGCTCCAGATTTAATGAAGTGTACACAGAAAATGTGTGATTACTCATTTTGTTGTAATTACCAGAGTGATACAGCAGAGCCAAGTGAAAGTTCGGGTTCGAGTACAAGAAAGGTTCGTATTCGCTGCCTTTCCCCGTATAAAACAAACAACTTAGCACTGGTGTGTAGAGAAGGACAGTTGAGTCTACATAAAAACGTACTAATAAGTTACTGGCTCACAATTTACAAAATGGCTACATACTTTGATAAATGCATATATACTGCTACAACTAAGGCCACGGCTTGTTAAATTCGCATGAAGTATACGCCAATAGTGGGCCGCGCCATGGCTAGTGGTTAGACCGCTTGGCTCTTACCAAGGCGGCTGGGTTCGATTCCAGGCGACCGCAAAGTGAGATTTGTGATGGACAACATAGCACTGGGCGCGTCATCTGCGTGTCCTCCAGATTCCGCCACCAGCATGCCAACGATTGCTGCATCATCTTTTCTGTCACCTCATCTCTCTCGCACTTTTACTTCCGACAATGGGCTGATCCCTCATCCCGGAATCTCTCTGATCAGGAAACCTCTGATTCCCAAACCGTTACCTACAGACATCGAGTTTACGCGCCCTATGCTCCACTTACAGGAGATACAGGAATACATTAATTCACTCATTCATACGCCAATAATAAAATGTGGAAATATTTCTGGTATATGCTAAATAAAGGATGAAGGCGTGTGCGCTTTTCCATAAGTATACTGTTATAGGTCGCACATGTAAACAAAGGCAAGTAGGTATAGCCTGGCCATGACAACCGCCTTACTGCGGGAGGAAACAAAACAGTCGTGCTCTACTACATCTTGTCCTGGCGTCTGCATACACTTGAAAGGCAATGCTTCACTATTTCGCAGAGTATTATGCTACGTTGTTTTCGACCTTTGCACATTCGATGCCCGTGTTGTACATCTGCCGTCATTCATACTCTGTCCAGCTAACTTATATCGCATGCGAGTACCCATCCCTCCGGCCTTTAATGCTGAACATTACAGTAATTCGAGTACAAGAACCCACAAAACTACAACTATTATTCAGTGTAGTCCTCGATTTACCACATCTCTCAAAGTAGACGTATACGAACGCTCAATACGTCATCAGCTTGGTCTTGAAACATTTCATCCTGAACAGTTTCGATTGTTGGTAACCGTTCTCATAGCTGCACGCCCGGGTACATTATTTATTCATTCATTCATTCATTCATTCATTCATTTATCTACTTATTTATTTATCTCTCTATTTATTTATATATTTATTTACTTATTTATTTATTCATTCATTTATTTATCTTCTTATCTACTTATTTATTTGTTTGTTTGTGCAGTTTCCATTACCTGTACTACAACAACTTTGATATATAACAATCACTAGTATACCTCCTGTACAAATACATGAAATTGCTGACCTAAGATTTACTCACTACCTCAGGTCCCCTGGCTATAAGCCTTTGGTTTTCCTGAGCAGCTTGGTGTCATTTCTTCTTGACCTTCGTTTCTTTTACCCTAATCCACTTTTCTCTTATCCTATATAAGAATTCGCCTATACATCTATTTTTCTTTTCTCCCATCCCCGTTAACATGCGTACCGCCAATATCTCTTTACCTACACTGTCCCATTTCTTATCCCATATTTTTCTCCTGGAATTTGTTAACTCCTTACATTTTACCAGGTAATGAACAGTGCTCTCTTCGTCTCCACAAAATTCACACATCCCTACCTCATTACCTCTCAACCCTTTTAGATATATTAGTCCTACACTCATCCATGCTATGTCTTCTCTTCCAGTTTTGCCACATTGATCTATATATTTTTCCCTACCCCATTCTGTCTTTAATTGCTTATAAAATTTCAGAGTTTTCTTTTCTTCTATACTTTCCCATATCTCTTGCCTATCTATATCTTGTACTCTAGTTCTCACTTCCTTCCAAAAATCGCTTTGATTTGTCTCCTCTACTCTCCATAGATCTCCCATGTCTATCTTCGATACCGCTCTTTCCAATTCCGACCACCAACTGTTTGTTCTTAATGCTTTTCCGTTGCTTCATGCACAGATTCAATAATTCTCCTTTCTGCCATTTAATACACTTATACCAGAATTTCAATATTCTCTCTATTATTATTCCCCTCCTTTTTGTATTACCTAGCTCTAGTAATGCCACTTCTCTTGTTGCCGATTTTGGTAGCCCTAGTAGTTCTTTACAAAACAATCCGTACATCTGGTCTAATTGTGTTCCTATCTCTGATGTGCCCCATACATTGTTCTGGCTTCAACGACCGCTTCATGCATTCTTTCTAACCATCTAACTGACATCTTCAGTTTATGTTTACATATCCTTACCCCTGACATTGCTGCCCTGCCATTAGCTATCACTTTTCTGGCTTGTGCAGTCCATCCTCCACTGCTACACATCCTTACACATAAATAGTCATACTCGTTCACCACTTCTACCTTTTGGTCTCCTATGTATCACTCCTCTCCTTTCCTCAATATAGATCCTCTTTTAATTACCATTATTTTTTCATTTTTTGCTGTTTATCCTTAATCCCGAGTCAGCGCTAAACCTATGAATTGCCTCTATTGAATATACGAGTAAGTTACAATTTCATTGGCGGTTTCCGATCGAACTCTAGATGTGTCTCAAATAAAGTAATGTTTCACAAAATATAATAATTCCTAATTTCACAACTAGTGGTCTCAGAAACTCTGTAACATCGACTACCATAGTGTGTAAAATCAAGCGTTAAATAAAACTTAAAAACTAAAGTAGGCGCAGCGGAAGTTAAATGTGAGCTTTTCATGGATGACAAAAGGGAAGTATGAGAAATGAAGGACATTACTGAACAAGGCAAACGTTCATTGATTTAAATACACGTTTGGAAAGCTTTAAAACACAATACGAGTTTAAGGTAAAGTGTACTAAGGGTAATTACTTGTTCTTCCACACTAGTCGCGTGTAGGACGCACTATGATAGGGTAGAGCCAGACTGAAAAATTCAATGCAATAGCCGGGATTTGAACCACGGATCTTCTGGTTTCCGTGCAGCCACTCTAACCATTGAGCTACTATGGCCAACGTGCCGACATGACATTAAATTCTCCAACTGACTCGTATTTTTCCCAGTAAACCACTAGGAGTTCTCGTAAACACATGCCCGGCTATGGCATTGCATTTTTCAGTCTGGCTCTACCCCTTTATACTAAGGGGGTTCGGAATGGTCAAAATTCAAAAAATCGTCATATTTTATATTTTTGTCTCTCATTAATCTGTCTTTTTCTACGATTAAAGTGATATATGATACATATAGTATAATGATTTAGAAACCACTTTAATTACGCCTGCTCTGTTGTGTTGTCTGTCAAAATTCGATAAAAATGTGTAACTTTTGTCAAATGTCACTTTTTTCTGCAAGAGCTATCGAAATGGGATATTTATGATGGGCGGGGCAATTTTTGGTCTCAATCTATGCTGGTGGGTGATCCGTTTTCATTTCTCTTTGATGCTTATTTGTTACATGCTTCTCCTATGTTTTTAGTGAGTTATACTTATTTAATATTGTTTTGTAGGAAATATATTCGTGTTAGTGTTCCCTTTTTGGTAAAATCAGCCATTGTGACAAGATCAAAATGTGTTTTTAAGAAAAGGAAGAATGTTCCCAAGTCTAAAACTGTAATTATAAGCAATACATAGCAATCATCAGCAGGTACTAACCTAATACATGATGTTCCAATTGGTTCTTCGAAAAAGAAAACACAGTCATGCTTTGAATTTTATAAACAAATGAATGATTTTGTAAACATAATAGTGAATGTTTCTCTGTGGAAAAGATTTATCATTGAATCTGTTGCATGTATAAAATGCCATGGCCACGTTTGAAGAGGAGGAAGACCTAGACATAGCCAACGGATGCATTAAGGCATGATAAAATGTACTTCCGACTTTAAACGCAATTTCTAGAAAATCACATTTCTTAAAATATCTGATCCATTATCTCAGCTTCTGTATCAGATCCCAAACTACAATTTCTGAAAATGCAGAATGATACAAAAATTACAATAACTTCCGTTCTATGTATTGCCATTTCAATAATGAAAGTCTATTTGATAAATGCCTGAATATATATTTGGTGTAGAAGACTTTCATTTGTATGCGTAACTATGTCTTGTTCCGATAATGTAGATGTACAAAATGTAGCTCACGTTTATGTTCACATAACAAAAGTAAATGTAATCTCTGTTGTACTTGTTAAACAAAACCGTAATTGATATTGAAAGTCTGAATATGTTCATGAGATTTCTTCACTGCAATAAGTTATAACAGGTGTCGCCATCTCTACACAGCATTGCGTACTCGATAACCATCACTTCTCTCCTGGCGGACAGTCAATGTAACTAAAGGGAAGTGTTGCGCTCTTCATCTGTTTACAACACCACTTTAATAATATACTCACACAACTTTCTCAACTTAGTTTTATAGACATCCATATTTTTGTATCTGCTCCAGATTTAATGAAGCGTACAAATGTGTTGAAGATAAACTTCTGACAGATATTCCCCGCCGATCTCTATGCACCTGTTCCATCGTTCTGGCAGCTTCCGTATTGGCACTGCAATTGCCGCCTCGTGTGTGATTTAGCCTTTTAAGACAGCTTGAATCATTTGCTAGGTGTTTTAATATTATTACATAAATGGCAAATGCTCTTATGCATGTTAGACTTAGTTTACGCAAAAATGTAAATAAACCGTTGGATAATAATATGTCCGTTTTGACTGTACAATTCCAACCCCTTCTCTATGTACAACAATCCGACATTTTGCTTTTAGTTGACGTTAGCGTACTGATTTTGCGACTAACCCACATACCATTGTTAAATTGATTGGGTCTAATTGGAGCTATGAGTTCTCTTATCCTCAGGTAAAAAGTTACAGGAGATGGATTTTGGCCACTCAGTTGTATCAATAACACTTTGGTTCGTTACAGAATTATTTACCTTAATTCTTATAAGTATGTTTGATCCTGATTGACTTGGATCGGTGACCACCTGTTTGTAAAATTCCTAACATAAATTCAATTTCACTTGAAACCCTGGATTACTTGTTTAAAGTTACTTCCGCGCGTTTTCTATTTCTTTTTTATACGTCAACTACTTTGCTCTAATAAACTTCTAATGCTGCTTCCACTTACGCTGATTTCCCTATTCTTAATTTCCCTACATTTCTGACTTACAAATCTTCGCTTCTTCTCCTTAATGCGCATGAACACGTCCTTCTTGTCATAGTATCACCTTTTAAGTAAGTGTTTCTTACTTCGCGATTCAGTTCGAACCTTATTCTGATCCCCTCTCTAACTTTATCACATGACCAAACTAGCTCACCCTTCTCAAATCTTACATTATTATTGGTTTCTCATTTATTTCGAATTTTCGCATTGGTTTGCAAAACTCATTTAACTCATTGAGGTTCAGCCCACCCGGAGTTGGGGAACGCCTACCCTGTGCTCTCTGTAACGGTATACATCGTTATCAAATCAGCGAAGTAAATCCCTTTAGCGTTCATGCTCCGGCATATTTTTTTCCAACAAATTCCTGGCTGTGAGTATTCTATAGTTCTCAGATATTGAACCTTTCTTTGCACAAAGAGAGTAACGCTCCTCCCTTCCTGTCTCTCCGAAGTGTGCAGATTTTTACAAGAATATTTTCTCTTCCTTGCCTGGATGCTAGTATGTCTGCTATATTAAATTATATTCTTCCCTTCCTATTCTTTAAGTTAACCGCTATTTTAATCATCGTTCTATAAGTTCTACTTTCATATTAATATAACAAGATTTTTATATTAGTTTAGCAAAGCATTTTCATTAATTCATCTTCTTTTTAATTATATGATTTCAATGAATTCGCCGCCTCCTAATCGCTGCTTTATACTGCGGTTACAATTTAATAGGTTCTTATTCTTCCGAGGCGTTTACTGTGCCATGTATACTCTAACAAAAAGTTTGTAAAATCGGCTGGAAACCGGATTTCCCTCTCAGTAAAGGTGTGGTAGGTTTTTGAGGTGTACTTTAGCGAGGAGTACGTTTTGTCCCTTAAGCCGCTATTCCTCTGAATTTTGCGCATTCCTCTCTGTAAGAACGTCAAGCGATACAGTTTAGTATGCGCAAAACTGGACTAAGGCTCACATGACGTGTGATGGGTAGCCTACCTTGCAAACAAATAAGGCGCGGGTCACTCACCTCGTATATTTTACTTCACTCAATAGTACATTGGGCTCTTACGCATCAGTAATATTTACTTTTTCAATTTCTAAAACAATGGAAAACACTGTAGAATTATGGAAGGAAATAAAATAAGTTTGCGGATTGACATTGGAGCTAACAGTTTTTATGTTATTTTGAAAAGGCGGTACACGAGGCAGTGAAATTAGTGTCACTTCCCACAGCATGAAGTTGAAAATCTCACCTTTAGCAGAATTTGTATAGAAAATTCTCGATATTCTCGAATTTAAGGAAGGGATATGCTAATTCCAAATTAGAAATAGGTATGTGTGTTTAGAATGCTATTGTCACTCTCACATAAAGTTTGTGATGCCTTTACAATCGCTCCAATCACCGACTTACAATTTTTAGATTGCGTATTAGACGAGTACATGGCCGAAGATTGTGGGCAGGCAAACCTTGTATAAATCCGCCCACTATCTTTCCCCAAAACAGTTTTACAGCCCGTATCCAAACATACTCTCTGATAAATCAGTCTAACGTGGAACAAAACTTAAAATGTATTCAATTAAAAGAATTTTCTGTAGCTACCACGTAATAAGGAGAAACATAAAGAGTATCAATAATATAAAAGTATAAAGCATACACTGCCCTTTTGGTCATCAAGCTAAAGTATAGGGATGGAAATGGAATGGACAAAGGTTATTTTAGAATATTTAAAAACTTGCGTTTTTCACGGTCGGTTGTTCACGAGTCAGTTGGAGAATTTAATGTCATGTTGGTACGTTGGCCATAGTAGCTCAATGGTTTAGAGCGGCTGCACGGAGGCCAGAAGATCCGTGGTTCAAATTTCGGCTATGACATTGAATTTTTCAGTCTGGCTCTACCCTTTCATAGTGCGTTCTACACACGGCTAGTGTGAAAGAACAATTAATTTGCATTAACTTTAGTTGCTAAGTATTGCACAAATTCAATGACGGTAGCATGATCAACTCAGTCAATTATAATAGCGTTTTCCTTATTAAGGAATAACCTACTCTGAGATGCTTGCCAATAACTAATCGTGGAGTGGTAGTTGGTTGAGCTCGTTGAGTGGTGGAGCCCATGTTGGTGACTCGGAAGCCAAGTATCAATCAAATATTGACGAATTCTTGCTCACAATATGAATAAAATGACACCAAACGTGAAAAAAAGCACTAAAACTTAATGGTAAACCACGCTAAACAAGATACGATGCACACTTCTTGTAACATTAACTATAAATTCAGGAAATCAGAAATCCCACTTTTCACTAGAAGTCCGATGCTCTATTGTCTGTCTCTAGCCTTTGTTTACCTATGGCTTAGCGTATATTTTTTCTTGAGTTTTTAAAATAGAATCATTACCGTACAATAATTTTTTTCTTCTTATCGGAAAATCTAACTCACTTTTCGGGACTTTAGCACTCTCAAACATCGCTTGGTGAGACCGCCGGAATCTTTCAGGACGTGTGAGATGAAAATTGTGTGATCTGGAACATTTATCCCGTTCACTTCTTCGTTTAAGTATGTATTGCGCCTGTAATGACGAGCACAATAAATGAAGAAAGAAAGAAAGAGAGGGAGAGGGTGAGTGAGGGAAAGGAAGAAATAACTAGGAATGCTCTAGATTTGTGGAGTTTATTCCGGGATGACGCGAACGCCCGTCCCGACTACCAAAAATTATGCGCATGAGTGCCCCATTTGGGACACTCACAGAGGTCAGCCCAACCGAGGTGCAATGGAAGGGCCTCACCCTGGGGGAACCGCCTTCATGATCACGGTATCCCCTACGCTAGTTTTATTGTGGGAGATTCTACGGAATTTCACTTCTTATCAAGTACAAGTTGTTGACTTCCACTCCTTGAATGTGTCGAACAAATTCAATTAAAAATATTAAAGTAACACATTTAAGAGAATTATTTTTGAATAATTTCCGTTACCTAGCAGTTCTCCTCTCTAAACTCTTCGTTTTACTTAAAAATAAGCCAACATTTTATATAAAATTAACAATTATGTACAAAAGGACAAATTGATACTACACTGCCATCTGTCGAAGTGAGTCCAAAACATTTTATGCTCTGTCATCTAGGCTTTTGTTTTCATTTCTTTAGGCTCGCTTCACAGCACATAAGGCTATCAGCGATCACAGTAGAATAAATACATTATTGCGGCAACAATGAAATATGAAACAAACAGACAAGCAGGTTAAAACAATAAACAAAACAAATTCGCACATTAAAGTGATAGTGATTTAAATAGAAATCAGATATATTATAACTAGGAGCGGTGATTTATCGCAAATGCGATATATCGCGATATAAATGCGAAATCGAACACTTTCCCAGAGCTTTTTCTTATGAAAACTTTAACTGAAGATTCTGTAGAACCTTTACATGTTTGGAAAGTTGCAAAGTAAGTGACCACTCTTCTGGAATGTGGAAAGCAACCCTTCCCACTGAATTAGCTTATTGTTCCATCATTTCTCAAATGAGGTATGTTTGGTACCAAAGCGAGTTCAGTTGTTTTACAAAAGAGACGCATCTTCCCACGTCTAATTACTCTCATAAATCTATCTTCACAACCAGTTAAGCGAAAATTTCAATCCTTGTCTCTAAAAACCAAAATCAATCCTAATTTTTAGGAAGTGATAAACACATGTTAATAATTCCAGTTGGAGTTCTTAGTTGCCTAAGTTCCGATTTTCATTGTTCTGTTCGGTTTTATGCGCAACTTTCATTCATTCTATGCGTAGGTCACGTCAGTAAGTGCGAGGCTAATTTTGTACATTTTCTTTTTATTGTGCAAGTTTTACATCAGTGTGCATTTATCTTTTTTGTGTGTTACGCAGTATGCTTGAGTCTGTATCAACTTGTTCTATATCACCCATTTGTGGTGGACAGGACTGACCGTTAGGGACCCCTTCCCAGTGAACAATAGGGTGGTGCTCTGACGCACATTTCTGTCTAAAAGTCCGGTGTGAATTTAACGAGTCGGACACAAGGGAGTTTCTTAGACATATGAGTACTACTTTGTTTATTTATTTATTCGTACAGTTTCCATTACAGCTTCACTACAATAAATTTAACATCGTACAATACAAGTTCCAAAAGACCAATTGGCAAACTGCAATGGAAATAATGAAAGTCTTAAGGCTTTTTATTTATAACTTATTTGCCTGGTGCCGGTACAATGGACCCGGCTTACAGGCTCTAAATTTACATGCGTTTATAATTCTGGGTATGGTTTTTTATTGTCTTTGGGGCTCTTCTAAAACCCATACGGCGACCTGTTCTGAGGCCGCCGAGAACCAGTTTTATCTCGTTATTTGTCTCTGTCTTTATTTTTTTGTTTTTATATTTACATATTTACACTGCGCTTATCTTGCGCGCGCGCGCGCGCGCGCACACACACACACACACACACACACACACACACACACACACACACACCCCTGGGCATACCACGTACGTCCCAATATCACACGCACTACACTGTACAGACTTGGCTATGTACAATATTTACAATGTTCGCAGTTAGGCTGTGCGGCAGCGGGTAGCTGACTCCTGAGCTGCCGATGATGGCGGTCTCTGCCGGGGAGCGTGGCCTGAGCCAGGAAGGGTGGGTGCGCATAATTTTGCAGCCGTGTTGTTTTTTTATTTTTGTTTTTCTTCAATATGCTTTGATTCTGGCGTGTTTTCGGTGCTTGGGTTCACCTTTCCCAATATTGTGTATGGTGGGGTTTTGATGGTATCGGTTGCGCACCCAGATGGAAGAGGCACGTTTGTTGATGGCCTCGTTGATGTAAGGGTCGAGGGTTTCTTGGTGAACGGTGGCAGTTCTCGTTCGGATAGGAGCAGACAGGCTATTGCGTAGGGATAGGTTTTGTAATGTTTCAGAAGACGCTGAATGTTATAACTCAACACATGTTCCAAAAAACCAGCTGCAATGTAAATAATGAAAGTCTATTCATTCATTCATTCATTCATTCATTCATTCATTCATTCATTCATTCATTCATTCATTCATTCATTCAAGCAGCTGGCGGCTGACTGAGGGTCAGCACGATGTGTGTCATTCGTGTACCTGTCCTACACGGACTTAACCACTTAATGACAGGAAATGTGGGGTTTTGCAGGTTGGTGGTTTAAGATAATGTAGATGAAAAGAAGGGAGGTAGCCGTAGCTCCTCATGGTAGCCAACTCGGGTGCAACGCTATGTTAGCACCGCTGGTGTGATAATTTTTAGGAAGAGTTTAATTTAGAAAGTCTATTAAATTCAAACAGTAATAATTTTAGGTTGAAATAAGAAATCTATTGTTACCGGGTGTGCCGGCATGCCATGCGGGGAAGCCGGTATAGCTTGTAGCGTCTTTCGGTTGTTCTATAGTTCCCTAGAGACCTAACCAGGGCGCTCTGATGTTGAGGCAAACTCGCGTAGAATTTTGTGGCCCGGCGCCTAATGACATCTTCTACATAGTGGAGAGATGAGGCTTCATGAAGGTATCTCACGGGAAACCTCCAGCAAACAGAATAGATGGCCCTAAGACATCTATTTTGTACACGCTGAATTTGTCGCAGATTGAATCCTGCGGCCATGCCCCAGATCTCACAAGCATAAAGCATGATTGGAAGAATTAAAGCCTGAAAAAGGCGCAACTTAAGGGGTGTCGGCATTCCTGAGCGCATCATGGGGTATAACGAAGCCGAAGCTCCGCATGCGCGATGAGCTACCTCCTGGATGTGACCCCGAAAAGTTAGGCCCTTGTCCAGCTTTACACCTAAGTATTTTAGAGAATTTGTCCACTCTATCCTTCTGCCAGAATAATTAAAGGCGGGGAGGTTGGCGGGAAAGTGACGCTTAGTGAAGAGTATGGCTTGGCTTTTCTCTGGGTTGATAGACAATCGCCAAAGCCTACACCAATCATGAATGAGGCTTAGGTGTCGCTGTATTGGGTTGAAGGCTCTGCGTGCGTTTCTATTTGTGTTGTATAGTAACACGTCGTCCGCATATTGGGCTATGTTGACGTGTAGCTCCGTGGGGAGATTCGCCACATACACGCTAAAGAGTGTAGGGGATAAGACAGAGCCTTCTGGGACGCCTCCACTGATGGGTCGTCTGGTAGAAAGCTTTCCCGCCACAATAACTGTGAAATGTCTGTGTTTGAGGAATGAGTGTAAAATGCGTATCATGTGTGCAGGAAGCCCCAGGGTGATTAGTTTATGTAGGAGGCCTGCATGCCAGGTGGTAGAGAAGGCCTTCTCTACATCCAGAGATACCGCCGCAGTGAATACGCTTTCCTGGAAACCCAGGGCAGCGGCCTCCACCAGACGGAGCAACTGCTGTGATGTCGAGTGCCCAGGACGAAAACCAAACTGATAGGGAGGAATAGCTTGAATGTCCCCCAGTAGGGGCGACAAGCGGGCTGAAACAAGCCAAAAATTTCGAGAGGACTGACAGGAGGCTAATGGAATGAAAGTCTATTTGATAAATGCCTGAAAGTCTATTTGATAAATGCCTCAATATATATCTGGTGTAGAAGACTTTCATTTGTATGCGTAACTATGTCTTGTTCCGATAATGCAGATGTACAAAATGTAGCTCACGTTTATGTTCACATAACAAAACTAAATGTAATCTCTGTTGTATTTGTGAAATAAAACCGTAATTGATATTGAAAGTCTGAATATGTTCATGACATTTCTTCACTGCAATAAGTTACAACAGGTGCCGCCATCTCTCCACAGCATTGCGTACTCGATAACCATCACTTCTCTCCTGGTGGACAGTCAATGTAACTAAAAGGAAGTGTTGCGCTTTTCATCTGTTTACAACACCATGTTAATAATATGCTCACACAACTTTCTCAACTTAGTCTTATAGGCATCCTCATTTTTGTATCTACTCCAGATTTAATGAAGCGTACACAGAAAATATGTGATTACTCATTTGGTTGTAATTACCAGAATGATACAGCAGAGTCAAGTGAAAGTTCGGGTTCGAGTACAAGAAAGGTTCGTATCTGCTGCCTTTCCCCGTATAAAACAAACAACTTAGCATTGTTGTGTAGAGAAGGACCGTTGAGTCTACATAAAAACGTACTAATAAGTTACTGGCTCACAATTTACAAAATGGCTACATACTTTGATAAATGCATATATACTGCTACAACTAAGGCCACGGCTTGTTAAATTCGCATGCATTATACGCCAATAGCGGACCGCGCCATGGCTAGTGGTTTGACCGCTTGGCTCTTGGTTTTCTGCGGGTCCTCCAGTTTCCGCCACCAGCATGCCAGCGATTGCTCCATCATCTTTTCTATCTCCTCATCTCTCTCGTACTTTTACTTCCGGCGATGGGCTGATCCCTGATCCCGGAATCTCTCTGATCAGGAAACCTCTGATTCCCAAACCGTTACCTACAGACATCGAGTTTGCGCGGTTCAGAGGCCCTATGCTCCACTTATAGGAAATACGGGAATACATTAATTCACTCATTCATACGCCAATAATAAAATGTGGAAATAATTAGTGTATATGCTAAATAAAGACTGGAGGTGTGTGCGCTTTTCCATAAGTATACTGTTATCTGTCGCAAAGGTAAAAAAAGGCACGTAGGTATAGCCTGGCCATGACAACCGCCTTACTGCGGGAAGAAACAAAAGAGTCGTGCTGTACTACACCTTGTCCTGGCGTCTGCATACACTTGAAAGGCAATGCTTCACTATTTCGCAGAGTATTATGTTACGTTGTTTTCGACCTTTGCACATTTGATGCCCGTGCTGTACATCTGCCGTAATTCATACTCTGTCCAGCTAACTTATATCGCATACGAGTACCCATCCCTCCGGCCTTTAATGCTGAACATTACAATAATTCGACTACAAGAACCCACAAAACTACAATTATTATTCAGTGTAGTTTACAGTGGCAACCTTAAAGGAATGCTTTTACTGGATTTAGCACATCTCTCAAAGTAGTCGTATACGAACGCTCAATACGTCATCAGCTTGGTCTTGAAACATTTCATCATGAACAGTTTCGATTGTTGGTAAGGGTTGCCATAGCTGTACGCCCGGGTACTCCCGGGTATTTATTTATTTATTTAGCTATTTATTTACTTATTTATTTATTTATTTATTTATTCATTTATTCATTTATGTGTTTATGTACTTATTTACTCACTCACTGACTCACTCATTTATTTTGTTTGTTTGTTTATTTGTACAGTTTCCATTACATTTTTGCTACAATGACTTTGATATCTAACAATCACTATTGTACATCCTGTACAAATACATGAAATTGCTGATCTAAGATTTACTCACTACCTCAGGTCCCCTGGCTATAAGCCTTTGGTTTTCCTGAGCAGCTTGTTGTCATTTCTTCTTGACCTTTGCTCATTTTACCCTAATCCACTTTTCTCTTAACCTATATAAGGAATCTCCTATACATCAATTTTTCTTTTCTCCCATCCCCGTTAACATGCGTAATGCCACTACCTCTGTGCTCACACTGTCCCATTTCTTATCCCATATTTTTCTCCTGCAATTTGTTAACTCCTTACATTCTATCAGATAATGAACAGTGCTCTCTTCATCTCCACAAAATTCACACACCACTACCTCATTACTTCTCAACCCTTTTAGATATATTATTCCTACTCTCATCCATGCTATGCCTGCCCTTCCAGTTTTGTCATATTGATCTATATATTTTTCCCTACCCCATTCTGTCTTTAATTGCTTATAAAATTTCAGAGTTTTCTTTTCTTCTATACTTTCCCATATCTCTTGCCTATCTATGTCTTGTACTCTAGTTCTCACTTCCTTCCAAAAACCGCTTTGATTTGTCCCCTCTACTCTATATAGATCTCCCATACCTATCTTCGATACCGTTTTTCCAATTCCGACCACCAACTGTTTGTTCTTAATGCTTTTCTGTTACTTCATGCACAGATTCAATAATTCTCCTTTCTGCCCTTTAATACACTTATACCAGAATTTCAATATTCTCTCTATTATTATTCCCCTAGCTCTAGTAATGTCACTTCTCTTGGTGCCGATTTTGGCAGCCCTAGTAGTTCTTTACAAAACAATCCGTACATCTGGTCTAATTGTGTTCCTATCTCTGATGTGCCCCATACATTGTTCTGACTTCAACGATCGCTTCATACATTCTTTCTAACCATCTAACTGACATCTCCAGTTTATGTTTACATATTCTTACCCCTGTCTTTGCTGCCCTGCCATTAGCTATCACTTTTCTGGCTTGTGCACCCCATCCTCCACTGCTACACATCCTTACACATAAATAGTCATACTCGTTCACCACTTCTACCTTTTGGTCTCCTATGTATCACTCCTCTCCTTTCCTCAATATAGATCCTCTTTTAATTACCATTATTTTTTCATTTTTTGCTGTTTATCCTTAATCCCGAGTCAGCGCTAAACCTATGAATTGCCTCTATTGAATATACGAGTAAGTTACAATTTCATTGGCGGTTTCCGATCGAACTCTAGATGTGTCTCAAATAAAGTAATGTTTCACAAAATATAATAATTCCTAATTTCACAACTAGTGGTCTCAGAAACTCTGTAACATCGACTACCATAGTGTGTAAAATCAAGCATTAAATAAAACTTAAAAACTAAAGTAGGCGCAGCGGAAGTTAAATGTGAGCTTTTCATGGATGACAAAAGGGAAGTATGAGAAATGAAGGACATTACTGAACAAGGCAAACATTCATTGATTTAAATACACGTTTGGAAAGCTTTAAAATACAATACGAGTTTAAGGTAAAGTGTACTAAGGGAAATTACTTGTTCTTTCACACTAGTCGCATGTAGGACGCACTATGATAGGGTAGAGCCAGACTGAAAAATTCAATGCAATAGCCGGAATTTGAACCACGGATCTTCTGGTTTCCGTGCAGCCACTCTAACCATTGAGCTACTATGGCCAACGTGCTGACATGACATTAAATTCTCCAACTGACTCGTATTTTCCCCAGTAAACCACTAGGAGTTCTAATAAACACATGCCCGGCTATGGCATTGCATTTTGCAGTCTGGCTCTACCCCTTTATACTAAGGGGGTTCGGAATGGTCAAAAATCATAAAATGGTCATATTTTATATTTTTGTCTCACATTAATCTGTCTTTTTCTACGATTAAAGAGATATATGATACATATAGTATAATGATTTAGAAACCACTTTAATTACGCCTGCTCTGTTGTGTTGTCTGTCAAAATTTGATAAAAATGTGCAACTTTTGTCAGCTGTCACTTTTTTTCTGCAAGAGCTATCGAAATGGTGTTTTTTGTGATGGGCGGGGCAATTTTTGTTCTCAATCTATGCTGGTGGGTAATCTGTTTTCATTTCTCTTTGATGCTTATTTGTTACATGCGTCTCCTATGTTTTTTAGTGAGTTATACTTATTTAATATTGTTTTGTAGGAAATATATTCGTGTTAGTGTTCCCTTTTTGGTAAAATCAGCCATTGTGACAAGATCAAAATGTGTTTTTAAGAAAAGGAAGAATGTTCCCAAGTCTAAAACTGTAGTTATAAGCAATACATAGCAATCATCAGCAGGTACTAACCTAATACATGATGTTCCTATTGGTTCTTCGAAAAAGAAAACACAGTCATGTTTAGAATTTTATAAACAAATGAAGGATTTTGTAAACATAATAGTGAATGTTTCTCTGTTGAAAAGATTTATCATTGAAGCTGTTGTATGTATAAAATGCCATGGCCACGTTTGAAGAGGAGGAAGACCTAGACATGGCCCACGGATGCATTAAGGCATGATAAAATGTACTGCCAACTTTAAACGCAATTTCTGGAAAACCACTTTTCTTAAAATATCTGATCCATTATCTCAGCATCTGTATCACATACCCAGCTACAATTTCTGAAGATGCTAAATGATACAAAAATTCCAATACCATTCTTGCTATGCATTGCGATTTCATTAACGAGAGTCTATTTGATAAATGCCTGTATATATATTTGGTGTAGAAGACATTCATTTGTATGCGTAACTATGTCTTGTTCCGATAATGCAGATGTACAAAATGTAGCTCCTGTTTATGTTCACATAACAAAAGGAAATGTAATCTCTGTTGTATTTGTTAAACAAAACCGTAATTGATATTGAAAGTCTGAATATGTCAATGACAATTCTTCACTGCAATAAGTTACTGACAGGTACCGCCATCTCTCCACAGCATTGCGTACTCGATAACCATCACTTCTCTCCTGGCGGACAATCAATGTAACTAAGAGGAAATGTTGCGCTCTTCCTCTGTTTACAATACTACGTTAATCATATAGTCACACAACTTTCTCAACTCAATCTTATAGACATCCTTATTTTTGTATCTGCTCCAGATTTAATGAAGTGTACACAGAAAATGTGTGATTACTCATTTTGTTGTAATTATCAGAGTGATACAGCAGAGCCAAGTGAAAGTTCGGGTTCGAGTACAAGAAAGGTTCGTATCCGCTGCCTTTCCCCGTATAAAACAAACAACTTAGCATTGGTGTGTAGAGATGGACAGTTGAGTCTACATAAAAACGTACTAATAAGTTACTGGCTCACAATTTACAAAATGGCTACATGCTTTGATAAATGCATATATACTGCTACAACTAAGGCCACGGCTTGTTAAATTCGCATGCAGTATACGCCAATAGTGAGCCGCGCCATGGCTAGTGGTTACACCGCTTGGCTCTTACCAAGGCGGCTGGGTTCGATTCCAGGCGACCGCAAAGTGAGATTTGTGATGGACAACATAGCACTGGGCGCGTCATCTGCGTGTCCTCCAGATTCCGCCACCAGCATGCCAACGATTGCTGCATCATCTTTTCTGTCACCTCATCTCTCTCGCACTTTTACTTCCGACAATGGGCTGATCCCTCATCCCGGAATCTCTCTGATCAGGAAACCTCTGATTCCCAAACCGTTACCTACAGACATCGAGTTTACGCGCCCTATGCTCCACTTACAGGAGATACAGGAATACATTAATTCACTCATTCATACGCCAATAATAAAATGTGGAAATATTTCTGGTAAATGCTAAATAAAGGATGAAGGCGTGTGCGCTTTTCCATAAGTATACTGTTATCGGTCGCACATGTAAACAAAGGCAAGTAGGTATAGCCTGGCCATGACAACCGCCTTACTGCGGGAGGAAACAAAACAGTCGTGCTCTACTACATCTTGTCCTGGCGTCTGCATACACTTGAAAGGCAATGCTTCACTATTTCGCAGAGTATTATGCTACGTTGTTTTCGACCTTTGCACATTCGATGCCCGTGTTGTACATCTGCCGTCATTCATACTCTGTCCAGCTAACTTATATCGCATGCGAGTACCCATCCCTCCGGCCTTTAATGCTGAACATTACAGTAATTCGAGTACAAGAACCCACAAAACTACAACTATTATTCAGTGTAGTCCTCGATTTACCACATCTCTCAAAGTAGACGTATACGAACGCTCAATACGTCATCAGCTTGGTCTTGAAACATTTCATCCTGAACAGTTTCGATTGTTGGTAACCGTTCTCATAGCTGCACGCCCGGGTACATTATTTATTCATTCATTCATTCATTCATTCATTCATTTATCTACTTATTTATTTATCTCTCTATTTATTTATATATTTATTTACTTATTTATTTATTCATTCATTTATTTATCTTCTTATCTACTTATTTATTTGTTTGTTTGTGCAGTTTCCATTACCTGTACTACAACAACTTTGATATATAACAATCACTAGTATACCTCCTGTACAAATACATGAAATTGCTGACCTAAGATTTACTCACTACCTCAGGTCCCCTGGCTATAAGCCTTTGGTTTTTCTGAGCAGCTTGGTGTCATTTCTTCTTGACCTTCGTTTCTTTTACCCTAATCCACTTTTCTCTTATCCTATATAAGAATTCGCCTATACATCTATTTTTCTTTTCTCCCATCCCCGTTAACATGCGTACCGCCAATATCTCTTTACCTACACTGTCCCATTTCTTATCCCATATTTTTCTCCTGGAATTTGTTAACTCCTTACATTTTACCAGGTAATGAACAGTGCTCTCTTCGTCTCCACAAAATTCACACATCCCTACCTCATTACCTCTCAACCCTTTTAGATATATTAGTCCTACACTCATCCATGCTATGTCTTCTCTTCCAGTTTTGCCACATTGATCTATATATTTTTCCCTACCCCATTCTGTCTTTAATTGCTTATAAAATTTCAGAGTTTTCTTTTCTTCTATACTTTCCCATATCTCTTGCCTATCTATATCTTGTACTCTAGTTCTCACTTCCTTCCAAAAATCGCTTTGATTTGTCTCCTCTACTCTCCATAGATCTCCCATGTCTATCTTCGATACCGCTCTTTCCAATTCCGACCACCAACTGTTTGTTCTTAATGCTTTTCCGTTGCTTCATGCACAGATTCAATAATTCTCCTTTCTGCCATTTAATACACTTATACCAGAATTTCAATATTCTCTCTATTATTATTCCCCTCCTTTTTGTATTACCTAGCTCTAGTAATGCCACTTCTCTTGTTGCCGATTTTGGTAGCCCTAGTAGTTCTTTACAAAACAATCCGTACATCTGGTCTAATTGTGTTCCTATCTCTGATGTGCCCCATACATTGTTCTGGCTTCAACGACCGCTTCATGCATTCTTTCTAACCATCTAACTGACATCTTCAGTTTATGTTTACATATCCTTACCCCTGACATTGCTGCCCTGCCATTAGCTATCACTTTTCTGGCTTGTGCAGTCCATCCTCCACTGCTACACATCCTTACACATAAATAGTCATACTCGTTCACCACTTCTACCTTTTGGTCTCCTATGTATCACTCCTCTCCTTTCCTCAATATAGCTCCTCTTTTAATTACCATTATTTTTTCATTTTTTGCTGTTTATCCTTAATCCCGAGTCAGCGCTAAACCTATGAATTGCCTCTATTGAATATACGAGTAAGTTACAATTTCATTGGCGGTTTCCGATCGAACTCTAGATGTGTCTCAAATAAAGTAATGTTTCACAAAATATAATAATTCCTAATTTCACAACTAGTGGTCTCAGAAACTCTGTAACATCGACTACCATAGTGTGTAAAATCAAGCGTTAAATAAAACTTAAAAACTAAAGTAGGCGCAGCGGAAGTTAAATGTGAGCTTTTCATGGATGACAAAAGGGAAGTATGAGAAATGAAGGACATTACTGAACAAGGCAAACGTTCATTGATTTAAATACACGTTTGGAAAGCTTTAAAACACAATACGAGTTTAAGGTAAAGTGTACTAAGGGTAATTACTTGTTCTTCCACACTAGTCGCGTGTAGGACGCACTATGATAGGGTAGAGCCAGACTGAAAAATTCAATGCAATAGCCGGGATTTGAACCACGGATCTTCTGGTTTCCGTGCAGCCACTCTAACCATTGAGCTACTATGGCCAACGTGCCGACATGACATTAAATTCTCCAACTGACTCGTATTTTTCCCAGTAAACCACTAGGAGTTCTCGTAAACACATGCCCGGCTATGGCATTGCATTTTTCAGTCTGGCTCTACCCCTTTATACTAAGGGGGTTCGGAATGGTCAAAATTCAAAAAATCGTCATATTTTATATTTTTGTCTCTCATTAATCTGTCTTTTTCTACGATTAAAGTGATATATGATACATATAGTATAATGATTTAGAAACCACTTTAATTACGCCTGCTCTGTTGTGTTGTCTGTCAAAATTCGATAAAAATGTGTAACTTTTGTCAAATGTCACTTTTTTCTGCAAGAGCTATCGAAATGGGATATTTATGATGGGCGGGGCAATTTTTGGTCTCAATCTATGCTGGTGGGTGATCCGTTTTCATTTCTCTTTGATGCTTATTTGTTACATGCTTCTCCTATGTTTTTAGTGAGTTATACTTATTTAATATTGTTTTGTAGGAAATATATTCGTGTTAGTGTTCCCTTTTTGGTAAAATCAGCCATTGTGACAAGATCAAAATGTGTTTTTAAGAAAAGGAAGAATGTTCCCAAGTCTAAAACTGTAATTATAAGCAATACATAGCAATCATCAGCAGGTACTAACCTAATACATGATGTTCCAATTGGTTCTTCGAAAAAGAAAACACAGTCATGCTTTGAATTTTATAAACAAATGAATGATTTTGTAAACATAATAGTGAATGTTTCTCTGTGGAAAAGATTTATCATTGAATCTGTTGCATGTATAAAATGCCATGGCCACGTTTGAAGAGGAGGAAGACCTAGACATAGCCAACGGATGCATTAAGGCATGATAAAATGTACTTCCGACTTTAAACGCAATTTCTAGAAAATCACATTTCTTAAAATATCTGATCCATTATCTCAGCTTCTGTATCAGATCCCAAACTACAATTTCTGAAAATGCAGAATGATACAAAAATTACAATAACTTCCGTTCTATGTATTGCCATTTCAATAATGAAAGTCTATTTGATAAATGCCTGAATATATATTTGGTGTAGAAGACTTTCATTTGTATGCGTAACTATGTCTTGTTCCGATAATGTAGATGTACAAAATGTAGCTCACGTTTATGTTCACATAACAAAAGTAAATGTAATCTCTGTTGTACTTGTTAAACAAAACCGTAATTGATATTGAAAGTCTGAATATGTTCATGAGATTTCTTCACTGCAATAAGTTATAACAGGTGTCGCCATCTCTACACAGCATTGCGTACTCGATAACCATCACTTCTCTCCTGGCGGACAGTCAATGTAACTAAAGGGAAGTGTTGCGCTCTTCATCTGTTTACAACACCACTTTAATAATATACTCACACAACTTTCTCAACTTAGTTTTATAGACATACATATTTTTGTATCTGCTCCAGATTTAATGAAGCGTACAAATGTGTTGAAGATAAACTTCTGACAGATATTCCCCGCCGATCTCTATGCACCTGTTCCATCGTTCTGGCAGCTTCCGTATTGGCACTGCAATTGCCGCCTCGTGTGTGATTTAGCCTTTTAAGACAGCTTGAATCATTTGCTAGGTGTTTTAATATTATTACATAAATGGCAAATGCTCTTATGCATGTTAGACTTAGTTTACGCAAAAATGTAAATAAACCGTTGGATAATAATATGTCCGTTTTGACTGTACAATTCCAACCCCTTCTCTATGTACAACAATCCGACATTTTGCTTTTAGTTGACGTTAGCGTACTGATTTTGCGACTAACCCACATACCATTGTTAAATTGATTGGGTCTAATTGGAGCTATGAGTTCTCTTATCCTCAGGTAAAAAGTTACAGGAGATGGATTTTGGCCACTCAGTTGTATCAATAACACTTTGGTTCGTTACAGAATTATTTACCTTAATTCTTATAAGTATGTTTGATCCTGATTGACTTGGATCGGTGACCACCTGTTTGTAAAATTCCTAACATAAATTCAATTTCACTTGAAACCCTGGATTACTTGTTTAAAGTTACTTCCGCGCGTTTTCTATTTCTTTTTTATACGTCAACTACTTTGCTCTAATAAACTTCTAATGCTGCTTCCACTTACGCTGATTTCCCTATTCTTAATTTCCCTACATTTCTGACTTACAAATCTTCGCTTCTTCTCCTTAATGCGCATGAACACGTCCTTCTTGTCATAGTATCACCTTTTAAGTAAGTGTTTCTTACTTCGCGATTCAGTTCGAACCTTATTCTGATCCCCTCTCTAACTTTATCACATGACCAAACTAGCTCACCCTTCTCAAATCTTACATTATTATTGGTTTCTCATTTATTTCGAATTTTCGCATTGGTTTGCAAAACTCATTTAACTCATTGAGGTTCAGCCCACCCGGAGTTGGGGAACGCCTACCCTGTGCTCTCTGTAACGGTATACATCGTTATCAAATCAGCGAAGTAAATCCCTTTAGCGTTCATGCTCCGGCATATTTTTTTCCAACAAATTCCTGGCTGTGAGTATTCTATAGTTCTCAGATATTGAACCTTTCTTTGCACAAAGAGAGTAACGCTCCTCCCTTCCTGTCTCTCCGAAGTGTGCAGATTTTTACAAGAATATTTTCTCTTCCTTGCCTGGATGCTAGTATGTCTGCTATATTAAATTATATTCTTCCCTTCCTATTCTTTAAGTTAACCGCTATTTTAATCATCGTTCTATAAGTTCTACTTTCATATTAATATAACAAGATTTTTATATTAGTTTAGCAAAGCATTTTCATTAATTCATCTTCTTTTTAATTATATGATTTCAATGAATTCGCCGCCTCCTAATCGCTGCTTTATACTGCGGTTACAATTTAATAGGTTCTTATTCTTCCGAGGCGTTTACTGTGCCATGTATACTCTAACAAAAAGTTTGTAAAATCGGCTGGAAACCGGATTTCCCTCTCAGTAAAGGTGTGGTAGGTTTTTGAGGTGTACTTTAGCGAGGAGTACGTTTTGTCCCTTAAGCCGCTATTCCTCTGAATTTTGCGCATTCCTCTCTGTAAGAACGTCAAGCGATACAGTTTAGTATGCGCAAAACTGGACTAAGGCTCACATGACGTGTGATGGGTAGCCTACCTTGCAAACAAATAAGGCGCGGGTCACTCACCTCGTATATTTTACTTCACTCAATAGTACATTGGGCTCTTACGCATCAGTAATATTTACTTTTTCAATTTCTAAAACAATGGAAAACACTGTAGAATTATGGAAGGAAATAAAATAAGTTTGCGGATTGACATTGGAGCTAACAGTTTTTATGTTATTTTGAAAAGGCGGTACACGAGGCAGTGAAATTAGTGTCACTTCCCACAGCATGAAGTTGAAAATCTCACCTTTAGCAGAATTTGTATAGAAAATTCTCGATATTCTCGAATTTAAGGAAGGGATATGCTAATTCCAAATTAGAAATAGGTATGTGTGTTTAGAATGCTATTGTCACTCTCACATAAAGTTTGTGATGCCTTTACAATCGCTCCAATCACCGACTTACAATTTTTAGATTGCGTATTAGACGAGTACATGGCCGAAGATTGTGGGCAGGCAAACCTTGTATAAATCCGCCCACTATCTTTCCCCAAAACAGTTTTACAGCCCGTATCCAAACATACTCTCTGATAAATCAGTCTAACGTGGAACAAAACTTAAAATGTATTCAATTAAAAGAATTTTCTGTAGCTACCACGTAATAAGGAGAAACATAAAGAGTATCAATAATATAAAAGTATAAAGCATACACTGCCCTTTTGGTCATCAAGCTAAAGTATAGGGATGGAAATGGAATGGACAAAGGTTATTTTAGAATATTTAAAAACTTGCGTTTTTCACGGTCGGTTGTTCACGAGTCAGTTGGAGAATTTAATGTCATGTTGGTACGTTGGCCATAGTAGCTCAATGGTTTAGAGCGGCTGCACGGAGGCCAGAAGATCCGTGGTTCAAATTTCGGCTATGACATTGAATTTTTCAGTCTGGCTCTACCCTTTCATAGTGCGTTCTACACACGGCTAGTGTGAAAGAACAATTAATTTGCATTAACTTTAGTTGCTAAGTATTGCACAAATTCAATGACGGTAGCATGATCAACTCAGTCAATTATAATAGCGTTTTCCTTATTAAGGAATAACCTACTCTGAGATGCTTGCCAGTAACTAATCGTGGAGTGGTAGTTGGTTGAGCTCGTTGAGTGGTGGAGCCCATGTTGGTGACTCGGAAGCCAAGTATCAATCAAATATTGACGAATTCTTGCTCACAATATGAATAAAATGACACCAAACGTGAAAAAAAGCACTAAAACTTAATGGTAAACCACGCTAAACAAGATACGATGCACACTTCTTGTAACATTAACTATAAATTCAGGAAATCAGAAATCCCACTTTTCACTAGAAGTCCGATGCTCTATTGTCTGTCTCTAGCCTTTGTTTACCTATGGCTTAGCGTATATTTTTTCTTGAGTTTTTAAAATAGAATCATTACCGTACAATAATTTTTTTCTTCTTATCGGAAAATCTAACTCACTTTTCGGGACTTTAGCACTCTCAAACATCGCTTGGTGAGACCGCCGGAATCTTTCAGGACGTGTGAGATGAAAATTGTGTGATCTGGAACATTTATCCCGTTCACTTCTTCGTTTAAGTATGTATTGCGTCTGTAATGACGAGCACAATAAATGAAGAAAGAAAGAAAGAGAGGGAGAGGGTGAGTGAGGGAAAGGAAGAAATAACTAGGAATGCTCTAGATTTGTGGAGTTTATTCCGGGATGACGCGAACGCCCGTCCCGACTACCAAAAATTATGCGCATGAGTGCCCCATTTGGGACACTCACAGAGGTCAGCCCAACCGAGGTGCAATGGAAGGGCCTCACCCTGGGGGAACCGCCTTCATGATCACGGTATCCCCTACGCTAGTTTTATTGTGGGAGATTCTACGGAATTTCACTTCTTATCAAGTACAAGTTGTTGACTTCCACTCCTTGAATGTGTCGAACAAATTCAATTAAAAATATTAAAGTAACACATTTAAGAGAATTATTTTTGAATAATTTCCGTTACCTAGCAGTTCTCCTCTCTAAACTCTTCGTTTTACTTAAAAATAAGCCAACATTTTATATAAAATTAACAATTATGTACAAAAGGACAAATTGATACTACACTGCCATCTGTCGAAGTGAGTCCAAAACATTTTATGCTCTGTCATCTAGGCTTTTGTTTTCATTTCTTTAAGCTCGCTTCACAGCACATAAGGCTATCAGCGATCACAGTAGAATAAATACATTATTGCGGCAACAATGAAATATGAAACAAACAGACAAGCAGGTTAAAACAATAAACAAAACAAATTCGCACATTAAAGTGATAGTGATTTAAATAGAAATCAGATATATAATAACTAGGAGCGGTGATTTATCGCAAATGCGATATATCGCGATATAAATGCGAAATCGAACACTTTCCCAGAGCTTTTTCTTATGAAAACTTTAACTGAAGATTCTGTAGAACCTTTACATGTTTGGAAAGTTGCAAAGTAAGTGACCACTCTTCTGGAATGTGGAAAGCAACCCTTCCCACTGAATTAGCTTATTGTTCCATCATTTCTCAAATGAGGTATGTTTGGTACCAAAGCGAGTTCAGTTGTTTTACAAAAGAGACGCATCTTCCCACGTCTAATTACTCTCATAAATCTATCTTCACAACCAGTTAAGCGAAAATTTCAATCCTTGTCTCTAAAAACCAAAATCAATCCTAATTTTTAGGAAGTGATAAACACATGTTAATAATTCCAGTTGGAGTTCTTAGTTGCCTAAGTTCCGATTTTCATTGTTCTGTTCGGTTTTATGCGCAACTTTCATTCATTCTATGCGTAGGTCACGTCAGTAAGTGCGAGGCTAATTTTGTACATTTTCTTTTTATTGTGCAAGTTTTACATCAGTGTGCATTTATCTTTTTTGTGTGTTACGCAGTATGCTTGAGTCTGTATCAACTTGTTCTATATCACCCATTTGTGGTGGACAGGACTGACCGTTAGGGACCCCTTCCCAGTGAACAATAGGGTGGTGCTCTGACGCACATTTCTGTCTAAAAGTCCGGTGTGAATTTAACGAGTCGGACACAAGGGAGTTTCTTAGACATATGAGTACTACTTTGTTTATTTATTTATTCGTACAGTTTCCATTACAGCTTCACTACAATAAATTTAACATCGTACAATACAAGTTCCAAAAGACCAATTGGCAAACTGCAATGGAAATAATGAAAGTCTTAAGGCTTTTTATTTATAACTTATTTGCCTGGTGCCGGTACAATGGACCCGGCTTACAGGCTCTAAATTTACATGCGTTTATAATTCTGGGTATGGTTTTTTATTGTCTTTGGGGCTCTTCTAAAACCCATACGGCGACCTGTTCTGAGGCCGCCGAGAACCAGTTTTATCTCGTTATTTGTCTCTGTCTTTATTTTTTTGTTTTTATATTTACATATTTACACTGCGCTTATCTTGCGCGCGCGCGCACACACACACACACACACACACACACACACACACACACACACACCCCTGGGCATACCACGTACGTCCCAATATCACACGCACTACACTGTACAGACTTGGCTATGTACAATATTTACAATGTTCGCAGTTAGGCTGTGCGGCAGCGGGTAGCTGACTCCTGAGCTGCCGATGATGGCGGTCTCTGCCGGGGAGCGTGGCCTGAGCCAGGAAGGGTGGGTGCGCATAATTTTGCAGCCGTGTTGTTTTTTTATTTTTGTTTTTCTTCAATATGCTTTGATTCTGGCGTGTTTTCGGTGCTTGGGTTCACCTTTCCCAATATTGTGTATGGTGGGGTTTTGATGGTATCGGTTGCGCACCCAGATGGAAGAGGCACGTTTGTTGATGGCCTCGTTGATGTAAGGGTCGAGGGTTTCTTGGTGAACGGTGGCAGTTCTCGTTCGGATAGGAGCAGACAGGCTATTGCGTAGGGATAGGTTTTGTAATGTTTCAGAAGACGCTGAATGTTATAACTCAACACATGTTCCAAAAAACCAGCTGCAATGTAAATAATGAAAGTCTATTCATTCATTCATTCATTCATTCATTCATTCATTCATTCATTCATTCATTCATTCATTCATTCAAGCAGCTGGCGGCTGACTGAGGGTCAGCACGATGTGTGTCATTCGTGTACCTGTCCTACACGGACTTAACCACTTAATGACAGGAAATGTGGGGTTTTGCAGGTTGGTGGTTTAAGATAATGTAGATGAAAAGAAGGGAGGTAGCCGTAGCTCCTCATGGTAGCCAACTCGGGTGCAACGCTATGTTAGCACCGCTGGTGTGATAATTTTTAGGAAGAGTTTAATTTAGAAAGTCTATTAAATTCAAACAGTAATAATTTTAGGTTGAAATAAGAAATCTATTGTTACCGGGTGTGCCGGCATGCCATGCGGGGAAGCCGGTATAGCTTGTAGCGTCTTTCGGTTGTTCTATAGTTCCCTAGAGACCTAACCAGGGCGCTCTGATGTTGAGGCAAACTCGCGTAGAATTTTGTGGCCCGGCGCCTAATGACATCTTCTACATAGTGGAGAGATGAGGCTTCATGAAGGTATCTCACGGGAAACCTCCAGCAAACAGAATAGATGGCCCTAAGACATCTATTTTGTACACGCTGAATTTGTCGCAGATTGAATCCTGCGGCCATGCCCCAGATCTCACAAGCATAAAGCATGATTGGAAGAATTAAAGCCTGAAAAAGGCGCAACTTAAGGGGTGTCGGCATTCCTGAGCGCATCATGGGGTATAACGAAGCCGAAGCTCCGCATGCGCGATGAGCTACCTCCTGGATGTGACCCCGAAAAGTTAGGCCCTTGTCCAGCTTTACACCTAAGTATTTTAGAGAATTTGTCCACTCTATCCTTCTGCCAGAATAATTAAAGGCGGGGAGGTTGGCGGGAAAGTGACGCTTAGTGAAGAGTATGGCTTGGCTTTTCTCTGGGTTGATAGACAATCGCCAAAGCCTACACCAATCATGAATGAGGCTTAGGTGTCGCTGTATTGGGTTGAAGGCTCTGCGTGCGTTTCTATTTGTGTTGTATAGTAACACGTCGTCCGCATATTGGGCTATGTTGACGTGTAGCTCCGTGGGGAGATTCGCCACATACACGCTAAAGAGTGTAGGGGATAAGACAGAGCCTTCTGGGACGCCTCCACTGATGGGTCGTCTGGTAGAAAGCTTTCCCGCCACAATAACTGTGAAATGTCTGTGTTTGAGGAATGAGTGTAAAATGCGTATCATGTGTGCAGGAAGCCCCAGGGTGATTAGTTTATGTAGGAGGCCTGCATGCCAGGTGGTAGAGAAGGCCTTCTCTACATCCAGAGATACCGCCGCAGTGAATACGCTTTCCTGGAAACCCAGGGCAGCGGCCTCCACCAGACGGAGCAACTGCTGTGATGTCGAGTGCCCAGGACGAAAACCAAACTGATAGGGAGGAATAGCTTGAATGTCCCCCAGTAGGGGCGACAAGCGGGCTGAAACAAGCCAAAAATTTCGAGAGGACTGACAGGAGGCTAATGGAATGAAAGTCTATTTGATAAATGCCTGAAAGTCTATTTGATAAATGCCTGAATATATATCTGGTGTAGAAGACTTTCATTTGTATGCGTAACTATGTCTTGTTCCGATAATGCAGATGTACAAAATGTAGCTCACGTTTATGTTCACATAACAAAACTAAATGTAATCTCTGTTGTATTTGTGAAATAAAACCGTAATTGATATTGAAAGTCTGAATATGTTCATGACATTTCTTCACTGCAATAAGTTACAACAGGTGCCGCCATCTCTCCACAGCATTGCGTACTCGATAACCATCACTTCTCTCCTGGTGGACAGTCAATGTAACTAAAAGGAAGTGTTGCGCTTTTCATCTGTTTACAACACCATGTTAATAATATGCTCACACAACTTTCTCAACTTAGTCTTATAGGCATCCTCATTTTTGTATCTACTCCAGATTTAATGAAGCGTACACAGAAAATATGTGATTACTCATTTGGTTGTAATTACCAGAATGATACAGCAGAGTCAAGTGAAAGTTCGGGTTCGAGTACAAGAAAGGTTCGTATCTGCTGCCTTTCCCCGTATAAAACAAACAACTTAGCATTGTTGTGTAGAGAAGGACCGTTGAGTCTACATAAAAACGTACTAATAAGTTACTGGCTCACAATTTACAAAATGGCTACATACTTTGATAAATGCATATATACTGCTACAACTAAGGCCACGGCTTGTTAAATTCGCATGCATTATACGCCAATAGCGGACCGCGCCATGGCTAGTGGTTTGACCGCTTGGCTCTTGGTTTTCTGCGGGTCCTCCAGTTTCCGCCACCAGCATGCCAGCGATTGCTCCATCATCTTTTCTATCTCCTCATCTCTCTCGTACTTTTACTTCCGGCGATGGGCTGATCCCTGATCCCGGAATCTCTCTGATCAGGAAACCTCTGATTCCCAAACCGTTACCTACAGACATCGAGTTTGCGCGGTTCAGAGGCCCTATGCTCCACTTATAGGAAATACGGGAATACATTAATTCACTCATTCATACGCCAATAATAAAATGTGGAAATAATTAGTGTATATGCTAAATAAAGACTGGAGGTGTGTGCGCTTTTCCATAAGTATACTGTTATCTGTCGCAAAGGTAAAAAAAGGCACGTAGGTATAGCCTGGCCATGACAACCGCCTTACTGCGGGAAGAAACAAAAGAGTCGTGCTGTACTACACCTTGTCCTGGCGTCTGCATACACTTGAAAGGCAATGCTTCACTATTTCGCAGAGTATTATGTTACGTTGTTTTCGACCTTTGCACATTTGATGCCCGTGCTGTACATCTGCCGTAATTCATACTCTGTCCAGCTAACTTATATCGCATACGAGTACCCATCCCTCCGGCCTTTAATGCTGAACATTACAATAATTCGACTACAAGAACCCACAAAACTACAATTATTATTCAGTGTAGTTTACAGTGGCAACCTTAAAGGAATGCTTTTACTGGATTTAGCACATCTCTCAAAGTAGTCGTATACGAACGCTCAATACGTCATCAGCTTGGTCTTGAAACATTTCATCATGAACAGTTTCGATTGTTGGTAAGGGTTGCCATAGCTGTACGCCCGGGTACTCCCGGGTATTTATTTATTTATTTAGCTATTTATTTACTTATTTATTTATTTATTTATTTATTTATTCATTTATTCATTTATGTGTTTATGTACTTATTTACTCACTCACTGACTCACTCATTTATTTTGTTTGTTTGTTTATTTGTACAGTTTCCATTACATTTTTGCTACAATGACTTTGATATCTAACAATCACTATTGTACATCCTGTACAAATACATGAAATTGCTGATCTAAGATTTACTCACTACCTCAGGTCCCCTGGCTATAAGCCTTTGGTTTTCCTGAGCAGCTTGTTGTCATTTCTTCTTGACCTTTGCTCATTTTACCCTAATCCACTTTTCTCTTAACCTATATAAGGAATCTCCTATACATCAATTTTTCTTTTCTCCCATCCCCGTTAACATGCGTAATGCCACTACCTCTGTGCTCACACTGTCCCATTTCTTATCCCATATTTTTCTCCTGCAATTTGTTAACTCCTTACATTCTATCAGATAATGAACAGTGCTCTCTTCATCTCCACAAAATTCACACATCACTACCTCATTACTTCTCAACCCTTTTAGATATATTATTCCTACTCTCATCCATGCTATGCCTGCCCTTCCAGTTTTGTCATATTGATCTATATATTTTTCCCTACCCCATTCTGTCTTTAATTGCTTATAAAATTTCAGAGTTTTCTTTTCTTCTATACTTTCCCATATCTCTTGCCTATCTATGTCTTGTACTCTAGTTCTCACTTCCTTCCAAAAACCGCTTTGATTTGTCCCCTCTACTCTATATAGATCTCCCATACCTATCTTCGATACCGTTTTTCCAATTCCGACCACCAACTGTTTGTTCTTAATGCTTTTCTGTTACTTCATGCACAGATTCAATAATTCTCCTTTCTGCCCTTTAATACACTTATACCAGAATTTCAATATTCTCTCTATTATTATTCCCCTAGCTCTAGTAATGTCACTTCTCTTGGTGCCGATTTTGGCAGCCCTAGTAGTTCTTTACAAAACAATCCGTACATCTGGTCTAATTGTGTTCCTATCTCTGATGTGCCCCATACATTGTTCTGACTTCAACGATCGCTTCATACATTCTTTCTAACCATCTAACTGACATCTCCAGTTTATGTTTACATATTCTTACCCCTGTCTTTGCTGCCCTGCCATTAGCTATCACTTTTCTGGCTTGTGCACCCCATCCTCCACTGCTACACATCCTTACACATAAATAGTCATACTCGTTCACCACTTCTACCTTTTGGTCTCCTATGTATCACTCCTCTCCTTTCCTCAATATAGATCCTCTTTTAATTACCATTATTTTTTCATTTTTTGCTGTTTATCCTTAATCCCGAGTCAGCGCTAAACCTATGAATTGCCTCTATTGAATATACGAGTAAGTTACAATTTCATTGGCGGTTTCCGATCGAACTCTAGATGTGTCTCAAATAAAGTAATGTTTCACAAAATATAATAATTCCTAATTTCACAACTAGTGGTCTCAGAAACTCTGTAACATCGACTACCATAGTGTGTAAAATCAAGCATTAAATAAAACTTAAAAACTAAAGTAGGCGCAGCGGAAGTTAAATGTGAGCTTTTCATGGATGACAAAAGAAAAATATGAGAAATGAAGGACATTACTGAACAAGGCAAACATTCATTGATTTAAATACACGTTTGGAAAGCTTTAAAATACAATACGAGTTTAAGGTAAAGTGTACTAAGGGAAATTACTTGTTCTTTCACACTAGTCGCATGTAGGACGCACTATGATAGGGTAGAGCCAGACTGAAAAATTCAATGCAATAGCCGGGATTTGAACCACGGATCTTCTGGTTTCCGTGCAGCCACTCTAACCATTGAGCTACTATGGCCAACGTGCTGACATGACATTAAATTCTCCAACTGACTCGTATTTTCCCCAGTAAACCACTAGGAGTTCTAATAAACACATGCCCGGCTATGGCATTGCATTTTGCAGTCTGGCTCTACCCCTTTATACTAAGGGGGTTCGGAATGGTCAAAAATCATAAAATGGTCATATTTTATATTTTTGTCTCACATTAATCTGTCTTTTTCTACGATTAAAGAGATATATGATACATATAGTATAATGATTTAGAAACCACTTTAATTACGCCTGCTCTGTTGTGTTGTCTGTCAAAATTTGATAAAAATGTGTAACTTTTGTCAGCTGTCACTTTTTTTCTGCAAGAGCTATCGAAATGGTGTTTTTTGTGATGGGCGGGGCAATTTTTGTTCTCAATCTATGCTGGTGGGTAATCTGTTTTCATTTCTCTTTGATGCTTATTTGTTACATGCGTCTCCTATGTTTTTTTAGTGAGTTATACTTATTTAATATTGTTTTGTAGGAAATATATTCGTGTTAGTGTTCCCTTTTTGGTAAAATCAGCCATTGTGACAAGATCAAAATGTGTTTTTAAGAAAAGGAAGAATGTTCCCAAGTCTAAAACTGTAGTTATAAGCAATACATAGCAATCATCAGCAGGTACTAACCTAATACATGATGTTCCTATTGGTTCTTCGAAAAAGAAAACACAGTCATGTTTAGAATTTTATAAACAAATGAATGATTTTGTAAACATAATAGTGAATGTTTCTCTGTTGAAAAGATTTATCATTGAAGCTGTTGTATGTATAAAATGCCATGGCCACGTTTGAAGAGGAGGAAGACCTAGACATGGCCCACGGATGCATTAAGGCATGATAAAATGTACTGCCAACTTTAAACGCAATTTCTGGAAAACCACTTTTCTTAAAATATCTGATCCATTATCTCAGCATCTGTATCACATACCCAGCTACAATTTCTGAAGATGCTAAATGATACAAAAATTCCAATACCATTCTTGCTATGCATTGCGATTTCATTAACGAGAGTCTATTTGATAAATGCCTGTATATATATTTGGTGTAGAAGACTTTCATTTGTATGCGTAACTATGTCTTGTTCCGATAATGCAGATGTACAAAATGTAGCTCACGTTTATGTTCACATAACAAAAGTAAATGTAATCTCTGTTGTATTTGTTAAACAAAACCGTAATTGATATTGAAAGTCTGAATATGTCAATGACAATTCTTCACTGCAATAAGTTACTGACAGGTACCGCCATCTCTCCACAGCATTGCGTACTCGATAACCATCACTTCTCTCCTGGCGGACAATCAATGTAACTAAGAGGAAATGTTGCGCTCTTCCTCTGTTTACAATACTACGTTAATCATATAGTCACACAACTTTCTCAACTCAATTTTATAGACATCCTTATTTTTGTATCTGCTCCAGATTTAATGAAGTGTACACAGAAAATGTGTGATTACTCATTTTGTTGTAATTACCAGAGTGATACAGCAGAGCCAAGTGGAAGTTCGGGTTCGAGTACAAGAAAGGTTCGTATCCGCTGCCTTTCCCCGTATAAAACAAACAACTTAGCATTGGTGTGTAGAGAAGGACAGTTGAGTCTACATAAAAACGTACTAATAAGTTACTGGCTCACAATTTACAAAATGGCTACATGCTTTGATAAATGCATATATACTGCTACAACTAAGGCCACGGCTTGTTAAATTCGCATGCAGTATACGCCAATAGTGGGCGGCGCCATGGCTAGTGGTTAGACCGCTTGGCTCTTACCAAGGCGGCTGGGTTCGATTCCAGGCGACCGCAAAGTGAGATATGTGGTGGACAACATAGCACTGGGCGCGTCATCTGCGTGTCCTCCAGATTCCGCCACCAGCATGCCAGCGATTGCTCCATCATCTTTTCTGTCACCTCATCTCTCTCGCACTTTTACTTCCGACAATGGGCTGATCCCTCATCCCGGAATCTCTCTGATCAGGAAACCTCTGATTCCCAAACCGTTACCTACAGACATCGAGTTTGCGCGGTTTGCTCCACTTACAGGAGATACAGGAATACATTAATTCACTCATTCATACGCCAATAATCATCGATCGTTGATAAGGGCTGCCATAGCTGTACTCCTGGGTAGTTACCGGGTACTTCATTCATTCATTCATTCATTCATTCATTCATTCATTTATTCATTCATTCATTCATTCATTCATTCATTCATTCATTCATTCATTCATTCATTCATTCATTCACTCATTCATTTATTGACTCACACTTAAAAAGATGGCAAAACCGCCTAAAATAGATCCACAAAATTGGGAAGTAATAAGGAATAAGTAATAAGTAATTACTTATAAGAATAAGTAATAATAAATTGCCACTTTATTATTATATCGAATTTATTGATCGGGTGGAATAAATAACTAAATAAAGAAATGATGGTAAAATAGTAATAGTTATAATTAAATAATTGAAAGAACAATTAATTTCCATTAATTGACCTAATAGTGGTTAACTATAAAGCCCGGGCCTTAAAGTACTTGCACGTTGTAAGTCGCCATTAAGGTAGTTGTCTCATGTGTTTATGAGAACTCCTAGTGGTTTACTTGGAAAAATACGAGTCAGTTGAAGAATTTAATGTCATGTCGGCACGTTGGCCATAGTAGCTCAATGGTTTAGAGCGGCTGGATTGAGACCAGAAGATCCGTGTTTCAAATCCCGGCTGTGGCATTGAATTTTTCAGTCTGACTTTATCGTTCCGTAATTTAGCATTGTAGAGATGGGGGATTCGAAACCCTCTTAATGTGAAGTGCTTCCTTTATGTTTATTGGCTATAAGACCCTGTGACGATGAAGCTTGTCATCCGAAGTGGATATTTTATTGATGGAACCATCATCCACAATTCATTGGTTTGTTGTGAATGAAAGTCAGGGAATTGATATTTTATTTGTTTCCACTTATTTTAGTTAACATGGGGACAAAGGGAAATTTAGGTTGGTTGAGGATGTGCCACCCTCCAACGAAAGGTCAGACACTACCCATTAAATGACGGTGAGATCTGAAGAATGAGTCGTTCTGATATATCACCATTCGCTACTGATGGACGGCAATTAGACCAGGAAGCCACGAGATGAAAGCACACAGACGCGCAGAAGTCCTTAAATATAACAGTGTTACCAAACTTTGAGACCCATAACTTCCTACTATAGGAAATCAGTTGTAGCTCTATATGAGGGTGGTCTATAGTAGATGGGCTACAGAGGTTAACTTACTTAAACATTTTCAACATGAAAACCAAATACATTTAAGCATTGGATCTACAGCAGAACCAATAATATTTCTAACATTTTCAATACATAAGTACCTACTATGAAAGGTATTAAAGCGCCAATTACAGGTTTATTTAAGATAGTACCATACAGGTTATATGAACAAACGAAATTGCTATCCTCTGAGTGAGCCACTATTCCCAAGCGAAGTTGTATAAACAAAATATTATCCTAATAAACTTATATTGGTGATAAATTAAATTAAACGGATTCCCTTACCTTAGCCCCATAATCTCACAGTAAAACGTGCAATAACTGAGTGAACGACAATATGATTACTGACTTAAATTTGTACGAGGGCTGTTCAATAAAGAATAATCACAATATATACTTTATTGACAACGTACCTTTACTCATCCTCATAATTTTGATGGTCCTTCTCAAAATAGTCTCCCCTGAATGCGATGCACTTGTCCCAGCGTTTCTACCAGTCTTCAAAGACATGCTGGAAACCATTTTTTGAGAGATCCTTCAAAATCACTTCCGCAGCTTTCAGCACTGCTTCTGATGATGGATAACGCCTCCTACGAAGGCGTTTCTTCAAGTTAGGGAATAGAAAAAAGTCACATGGAGCTAAATCCGGACTACAGGGAGTGTTAGGGATGCACTTCACGTTGATTTTTGCAAGACATTCAACAACAGCATTGGCAGTTTTCGGCCGCGCATTATCGTGGTGCAGCATCCAGCCTGTTTCATGGAAATGTTGTCTTTTGCGCCTGATATGGACTTGCAATGTTTTCAGGACATCTCTGTAGTATTGTCCAGTTACTGATGTGTGTGCAGGTATAACATGCTGATAAACCATATCAAAGAATGAGATTGCCATAACTTTCCCAGCAGAATCAACCACTTTTGCTTTTTTTTTGGGGGGGGGGGTTGGTGATGAAGGGAATTTCCACACTGAGATTTGCTGTTTGCTCTCAGGATCAGAATGATGTAGTCATGTTTCATCAGCAGTGATTACGTTTGAAAGAAACTCCGGATCTTCCTATAACTTCAAGCTTAACTGCATGTTACCTCCATTGCAGCGGTAGGCGATACTGAACATGTCTGAACTTGCCTGGTTCTCATAGGCGGGAACCAGGAGTACCAACAATGAAACTACTACGGTATGTTTGTTTCACATTAAGCTAACAGAATATAATAAGATTCAATTTGAATGCGAAAAATCATGTCCGTAAAAATTATGATCATTCTTTATTGAACAGCCCTCGTATTTTCCATTAGTAAGAGATGCTGACTGATTTTTCACTTTTTTGCCATACGTTACCTGCATTTCTCAGCCACGTCCTACCGACTGGCGAGAGCATTAAAAGTACACAATGAAAGGGGAAAATATAGCTCCAGCGAAGAGAGAAGAAATCATACATTTCGGATTCAAAATCCTTGTAAGTGCGAATCTCTAGAATTCTTGTGGAGCTGCAAGGAAATTGAAAAGTGGATAAGCGGGGAAGCTGATGAATAAGACCAGAAATGAAAGAGGGAGTGAGGCATGAAATGGTGGTAGTATTTGCTCTACATGGCTTGTCCACTCAGCTTGAGAAACTTAGGAATTTTGGCGTCAGACATGGCAACAACTGCAAGTCTTAATTATAGCCAATTGAAAATTCTTGCAAGTAGTTCTTCTTCTGTATCCTTATTCATTAACATCATTGTTCATCTTATCTCATAGATATGATAGAGATGTACAGGCTGTTTCAAAACGACAGCGTACAGATATATAGAAGTTGCTTAGCTTCTATGATATAGGGTATCTACCAGGGCAGTTCTCACAAGGTGAAGACTGACCCCCCTCCCTCTAACGACCAGAGAGTTACTGAGCTGTCTCCGAAGGGCACCCGGCGCATCCGTGGGGCTTTCCATAGGGTAAGACCTAGAGACTAACAAGGGGCCCCTTCATCTGGTCCGAAGACACAAGACGGAATGTAAGTGGATACGCCATTTGGGCGCGCCAACCCCAAAGGGGAAGGCTACCGATATGACCTTGGTGGGGCCGCCTGGTGACCTAGCACACCTTCTACTAGCTATACTGGCTAGTACGCGGGAATATGTGGCTTCCCTCAACCCCGTCCGAAGACGTACTCGATCTCCCACGGGTATCGGGAAACACTGCCCCCGAGTCCAACCCAATCCGAACAACTCCCATTCCGGGAGGTATCGGCAGCTCGGCCAGAGGTTCCTCTAGTAACGTCAGAGGTACTACGAGTGCTAGGGGTCCTCAGCGCTCACACCACAGCAGCCGAAGGGGACGGATCCCCTCCACTACGGGGGAGACATAGATAGTCTTTACCGCCGAAAGAGCCGCCTAAAAACGCTCCAGAATGAGCGTGGATTAGGCAGTTACAGGAACAACGTGCCTCACACTATCGCAGTTTGCAGGTAGGTGACAACCGTGCCGCCTGTTGTAGCTGTTTATAAACATACCAACAACTCCGCAGTTAATTAATTTTAGTGAGATTGAGGATGGAAGCATTAAATGATAAACAGAACAGAGAACAGTATCAAAGAATTGTAGACAAAACTAACCAAAACTAAATGCCTTATGCAATGAGAGAAGCATTTTATTTCACTGTATTTAATAACACTAAATAAAGTTTTTGTAACTTAAAAGGAAGTTGTTGATTTTTCAGTAATTGGTTGAAAGTATTGTACAATTAAAATCATAGCAAAATGAGCAACCTTGGAGCTGTCCTACTCATTATAGACTTTTTCACAAATAACTGCCCTTTGCCCCATTACCTGGAAGCGAGGCTAGGGTCACTGATAAAAGGCAAAGGGCGATGATGTTGTTTTCGTGGCCGGTGCGGCTCAGTAACAACTTTGGAAGTTCACACACCAGTGCTTTCTGCGCTGCCTAATCACAAAATCATGTAATATTTAATCTTTTGTTGTTGTTGTTGTAATTTACGTCCTCCAGTGTTAAGTACAGGTACATAGAACTTAGTTACCCGACATTCGTCTTTCAGGATAAGGGAAAACCCCGGAAGAAGCCTTATCCAAGTAACTCACCCTGATCGAGATTTGAGCTCGGAACCTCTTGAACGCGAGGCATCTACACTACCGAGGTGGGATATAATATTTAATGCTGTATAAAATTATACCTACGAGAACTTCGAAGCTAGTCCGCGTCGGTAGCGTGTTGGTAGCCTGTCTGCCTCACGTTCAACAGCTCCCGAGTTCGAATCTCGGTTAATGCGAGTTACCTGGATAAGTTTTTTCCGGGGTTTTCCCTTATCCTGAAAGACGAATGTCGAGTAGCTCTAAGCTCCGTGGACCCCGGACTCATTTGAGCTTCATTTCACCCATTTCATTCATCGTACGATATGGCTTAACGTTGAAGGACCTAAATGACAAAAAATAAAAAAGCGACGGTACGGGAACCAAGAGATCCGTGGTTCAAATCCCGTCCATTTTATTGAATGTTTCAATAAATTACTCATTACTAACTCTACCAAAAAAATTGTACATTTATTCGCGTGTAAGAAAGAGATAGCATACATTACACTCTGCACTGTTCACACCCAGGAACACGAAGTACAAGAAACTATACATATTACGGACAATTAAACTGATTCGCTCTCGAGACATTAGTGTATCTTCAAACACTTACATTTATTCGCGTTAGAGGAATAAACTACGATACATCACACTACAGACACGGGACACAACAACCCTTCTACACGAGTAGCGACATCACAGGTGATGAGCTCAACGAGAGATTAAGGAACACAGTAAACTGATATGTAAAACTGTCGCGGTATTTCTGTCAGAACCACACCACCTGTTAGAACGCACGCACACCCTGAACCCAGCTAAGAGAAGGCATGCGGAGATACCCTACAGAAATCCCCGACCAAGTTCAATTCTCCCCAATTCTTAATCCTCGCCCGTCACAAAGGGGAGAACGCAGCATGATTTCACTGGCTAAACCACTTCAGGATGCTGTTCAATAAGAGTCGTACATCACTTCCATTTAAATATTAACAGACACATTATATAATAATCATAAAATAATAACCACTTTATCATACATACAAAACACATAATATTAAATGAGCAGGTCGTTGTGTCGTTTTATTTTTAGTCTTCTATTTTGCGGTTGTGGAGGAGGGTGTATGAAAACGTCTTGTATCAGTGGATATGGATGATTGGCAAGAGTTTGGTGACATCCATCACTTCTGGTATGTTCAGATCCCTGTGAAGTGTGGTGTTGCTAACATATCATGGGGCAAATGTGCTCAATCTTAGGTATATGTTTTGTATTGACTTGTGACGCTGCAGCAGAAACCCATACGGAGCAACCATATTGCCAAATACGTTTGCTTAGTGAGTTGTTATATGACATTGCGAGAGGCGATTTTCACTTTGTGAGTTCGTAGAATCAAAAGTCCAAATTGCCGAAATTCAAAACGTTCTTTATTTCTGTAGATATACACTTGGTACACTTGCCGATCACACAGAATTACGTAGCGCACACAATAAAATCCACCAGTTCGTCTGTCCAGGTCCATTCCACACTCACGACTTGGCACCTTGCCTTAAAACACTGAAACAACTCTAACTCGTTCAATGCATCGCTTATATACAACAATTGCAGTATCTGGAAGTTTCCCAACTCAACGAAGCATCATGGTCTTTCCAGACGACAGGGGGAGGGGAAAGAGACGGCCTAGTGACGTGTGGCTACTTCTCTCCCCACCCCGTCTCTTCTCGGCTCGTCATTAGCGCTGCGTGGTTTTATGTGCATTTGTTTATATTTTAAGGGTATTTTATAGCTCATTTTTAGAGAATTTTTAGGTTAACAAATTCCCGGCCCTACTTCTAAGGGAATGAAGTTACCAAAATAAAAACAAAGTGAATCTGTGTACACACATGGCCTGTTGTACACTTCTACAAACAATTATTGCTCTATCTACTTCAAGATAAACATTATCTTATTGTAGTTACAAGGGAATACAGTAAACTTTAACTGATAGTCAAATGTTTTAAACAGCTCTATCTTATATGATGTACACATGACTTTCTCTACCCTTGTACAAACACTTATATCTCTATCTACTTGAAGATAAACATTATCTTATTGTAGTTACAAGGGAATACTGTAGAGTTTAACTGATAGTCAAGCGTTTTGGCCGTTATGTGATGTATACATGACTTTCTCTACCCTTGTACAAACACTTATATCTCTATCTACTTGAAGATAAACATTATCTTATTGTAGTTACAAGGGAATACTGTAGAGTTTAACTGATAGTCAAATGTTTTAAACAGCTCTATCTTATATGATGTACACATGACTTTCTCTACCCTTGTACAAACACTTATATCTCTATCTACTTCGAGATAAACATTATCTTATTGCAGTTACAAGGGAATACAGTAGAGTTTAACTGATAGTCAAATGTTTTAAACAGCTCTATCTTATATGATGTACACATGACTTTCTCTACCCTTGTACAAACACTTATATCTCTATCTACTTCGAGATAAACATTATCTTATTGTAGTTACAAGGGAATACAGTAGAGTTTAACTGATAGTCAAGAGTTTTGGCCATTATGTGATGTACACATGACTTTCTCTACCCTTGTACAAACACTTATATCTCTATCTACTTCGAGATAAACATTATCTTATTGCAGTTACAAGGGAATACAGTAGAGTTTAACTGATAGTCAAATGTTTTAAACAGCTCTATCTTATATGATGTACACATGACTTTCTCTACCCTTGTACAAACACTTATATCTCTATCTACTTCGAGATAAACATTATCTTATTGCAGTTACAAGGGAATACAGTAGAGTTTAACTGATAGTCAAATGTTTTAAACAGCTCTATCTTATATGATGTACACATGACTTTCTCTACCCTTGTACAAACACTTATATCTCTATCTACTTTAAGATAAACATTATCTTATTTTAGTTACAAGGGAATGCAGTAGACTTAAAGTGATAGTCAAGTGTTTCAAAGCTAGTTTCTGTTTGATTTTGAAACTCAGTGGTCAAGAGATAAGCAAATGTCAAATATCCAGCACAAATCTCATTGGGAAGGACGCTGTTTTCCTCTGTACCTCAATCTGAGTTAATTCTGTTAATATACTTTCAATCCATACTTGTTTGTATTTGCAAAATACTTGGCTTTCAACCCCTTATACAACTAGCTCTAGAGTGTGAAAATACTATAAAACGCTTTAAAATTATTAGTGTTATTATAAAATGTAAAATTCTCTTAAAACTATGTAAGCGTTAATTTATAGGAAACGAACATAGAATATAATATATATACAAACTCTCGCGGATACAAAATGGACATTTCATGTAGTATATAAGAACGGCTGGCATGACAACTTAGCGGGGAGGTCCGATGCTACAGGGTCGCTCTTAGGAGCTGCTTACACTTACGCTGAAGGTTTCCTGGATAACTTGGCGCGTAATGCGACACTAGGTCACAGTGTAAAAAGTGACACTAACCCATGTAGTGGCCATGACCTCCCTTTTGATCAATTTTATAAACATTTATTACTGATCCATGAATTACTATTCAAACATCTCCGGTATGCAGTCGACATTTGTATTAGGTGGTTTCATAAGTAAGGTCAGTTTTTTTTTGGTGTTTTGGGAAATTTATTGGGTTTCTTTGGATTGTCAATGCTATTTACAGGAGGCCATGTCTACAATAGTGTTGAGTATATTGCGAGCATGTATTACTCGACAAAGCTTTGAGGCGTATTGACCTTCAAGTGACCAATGCTGTGATCATCTCTTATTTTTCCAAGAATGAAAATGAGCTCGGCAGTCCTATCTTCTGTAATTTCCATAACGGTAAAAAGAAAGAGAAAACCAACTACACTTTTGTTATTAAATGGCTACCATAATTACAGGATTGTACGGTAATACAGCCAATTTTCTAATGTAATCAATCTGTACAACGGGAATAATTTCTAAAAAAGTGATTTATTTAACTAGCAAACATATCATCAGCAAAGTTCCGACACTCTCACTGTCATTGTCCCTATTATCAACCTCAAGCTCCTTGTTTCAGTAATCCATCCCTTTTACCAATAAGTATCAGTTCTTTTAGTCTTTTAGTTAAAACAGCTGACATTAATGGAAAGGTTTCCTTATGATATGATTTCAGGAAGTGTATGATCTAATTTTTTGAAGCGTGATCTGTCTGTACAAATACAAATAGGTCATAAACAACATAAATACATCACAATGTGAAGGTATATAACGTTATGTGTATATAATTTTGGACATTATTATAAAATATAGTCTCTTATAAGTTCATTAATGATTATCTGAATGAAAATATTAATAAAAATAACGACAATTTTGATGCCCTCATCTTTCTCCTTGTCAGAGTATTCAATCACGTTATATACGATATCTCGCGCCTGCCGAAGTATGACACGTTGCTGTCCAGAAGACATGATTATATCTGAACAGCGTGTACATATACTGGACTCGCCGTGTATGTGTGGTAAGTAGGGCCCAGATTTTGATGAAAATGCATCTCTTTTCTGAGTAGTCACAGACGATGCTTATTGGAAATTAAGTGCATTCTGGAACAAATACGTTAGATATATATATGGTTTTATAGGTCAACAAAATGCATTTTCCCAAATTTTTATAATAACATTTAGATTGATTTCCGGCCACTTTCCTTCTTTTCCACGAATCTATTGGGCATTTTAATCGGTAGCCCCCATTCGGAAGGCCCGGATTCGATTCCCTTGGCCGACTTGACTCTGACCCCTGACCTTGTGCTTTTTGGGTGGTTTTAAAATAATCTGTGATTAAAAGTTCATATCGTGTAAGCCGATATCGTTTCAGGAGAAAACTTCAGAACTGATATATTTAATAGGCAGTGAAATAGTGGTGTTCAAATAACATCTGTGGAAGTGGAGAGAAGTTTCTCAAAGTATAAAACAGTTTTAGCTGACAACCACCGTTCCTTTACTTTTGATAACTTGAAGATGACCAACGGTAAGTAAGGTATGTTTTGGCTATTGGATACAATAACTTATTTTTTCATATTTTATAAAATTGAAAAGACCTGATTAATTTGAATTTATTTATTGTTTAGTAGCAATAATTTAATTATTTACTAGGAAAGTTAATTTTAAAATATGGTTATTCGAACCATATATTCATTATTTGTCTGTGAAAGTTATTAATTTATTATTATGAAAAAATTGTTAATTTTGTTAGGTCATTTTTTACATTTTATATGCATTTTTTATATTTTAAGGGGATTTTATATGTCATTTTTAGATAATTCTTAAGCCAACAAGTATAAATCCCCATGTAATGCATTTAACTGTTGTGGTTTTGTTTCGGAGTGAGCCATCTTGCACGTTTCTCTTACAAGTCCACTTCAGCCGGCTAAGCGTTCAACTACATTGGTTAAAGCGGAAGCGCTAATTTCTTCATTTGTTCTTTGAATTGTTGCAGTGAAAGCGCGCGGAAATACGTTTATTATAGAATATGATCGGGAAAAAGTTTAGTTGCAGATTACAACAATGTTGTGAATACCATCGCTTTTAAATATAGGGTAAGAAATTGGAGATGTCCCTGGCGTAATATTTTGTTTAGTTTTCGAATAAAAGTGAGCAAATGTTAGTATTTGTTGAATACTGTCTGGTAAGATACAAACTACTGAGGTATAACGGTTAATAAGGGAGAGAAGCCGAATATCAGAAAGCTTTTTTAAAGTGGCTTAAATAATATTTTATTTTAGTATATGTCAAGAAACCGTATTTATACATATTAGGAACACTATAGCAGGGTATCAAAGAAAAAAAAAAGGTTTGTTTATTTGAATTATTTCTTTTAAAAAACTTTATATATATGGTGTAAACTATAGTTCTTATTGGAAGCTTTAATGTCCGATTTCCCCAACAGATGTTAAAATCGACGTTAACAAACGTAACGTAACAATTGTCACAGCGCTAAAACTAATGTTACATTTCTTGCATTTCACCAACCCATTTTCTTAAAATGTTAACAAACCTGTGTTAACGCCAAGAAACTTGTAAATATCGCAGTTATAGAAGCCTATGGATGATTTTCTGAACGTACTCCGATGCGCTTTTGTTTTCATTTTCGTCTGCACAAATGGCGGATGAACAATAAAGCCGTGAGACAAATTTCTCATCGACGGAGACAGAATTGTTAATTGAAATGGTGACGAAGTGTAAAGATATCGTGGAAAATAAGAGGACAGATGCAGTGAATGTAGAAGAGAAAGATGTCGCGGGGAAAATATTGGAAACGAATTTAATTCAAATGCATGTGCACAAAAGCACAAGCACCAAACAACGTGTCAGTATTACGTAAATTTGAAACGAGGTGCGAAGAAGGACAAGTGACTTGAACGTTTCAAGACGGCAGGTGGACAGTGTATTATCCACATAATTCAGTGAATTATAAAATCTCAAAGTTATTAATACTTGAAGCAAAGACGAGATCGGCATATTCCTTTCGATGCATGTTCTAACTCAGTATTACGTACATTTAAAACGAGGTGCGAAGAAGGACAAGTGACCTGAACGTTTCAAGACGGCAGGTGGACAGTGTATTATCCACATAATTCAGTGAATTATAAAATCTCAAAGTTATTAATACTTGAAGCAAAGACGAGATCGGCATATTCCTTTCGATGCATGTTCTAACTCAGTATTACGTACATTTAAAACGAGGTGCGAAGAAGGACAAGTGACCTGAACGTTTCAAGACGGCAGGTGGACAGTGTATTATCCACATAATTCAGTGAATTATAACATCTCAAAGTTATTAATACTTGAAGCAAAGGCGAGATCGGTATATTCCTTTCGATGCATGTTCTAACTCAGTATTACGTAAATTTAAAACGAGGTGCGAAGAAGGACAAGTGACTTGAACGTTTCAAGACGGCAGGTGGACAGTGTATTATCCACATAATTCAGTGAATTATAAAATCTCAAGGTTACTAATACTTGAAGCTAAGGCGAGATCGGTATATTCCTTTCGATGCATGTTCTAACTCAGTATTACGTAAATTTAAAACGAGGTGCGAAGAAGGACAAGTGACTTGAACGTTTCAAGACGGGAGGTGGACAGTGTATTATCCACATAATTCAGTGAATTATAAAATCTCAAGGTTACTAATACTTGAAGCTAAGGCGAGATCGGTATATTCCTTTCGATGCATGTTCTAATCTCTCTTGTACTTCCGCAGTAACCTTCATAGCAACTTGTTTCAACAGTCTATACCTCTGTAGAAAATTTTCTTCGGATAGTTCCTCAAAATAATTTCTCCTCATAGGCCGTACTCTGTTACGAATGTCATTTAGACGGTCTTAAGTATAGCAAATCGACATCAACAGTTGCGTTCATGCCAGCCATCTTGACTATTTACAATTGTTAAGGACTTAACATTAGAAATTCGGCTTGTTAATTTAATATGAGATTTAACACGAGTGTTACGCTAACACTTGTTGGTGAAATGCAATTTTTGTTTTAACTATTGCTAAACTCGTGTTAAGTCTTAATATTTGTTGGTGAAATCGGGCATAAGAGATGCACAAATGCTGAAATGTTTTTATGGTGCATAATATCGGATAGTAACAATAATCATTTAAAGAACTTTATATTATTGAGTACAACTTCCGTTCGTTCTTTCGACGCTACAACGAAGTTGATGAGCCCATCTAGGAATTTTGGTACAGCATATTTACTGTTTCCCACATTTGTCTAAGCGATAGGGATGGTTATAATAAAGACATTCCTCATCCGTTGAGACCAGGGGAACAAAATCGTTCTCGAAGATAGGCTGCAGCTTCTTTTATTTTATTTTGGCCTGTTCTGTTGGGTAAATGACGAAGATGGTTTAAGAACCGCTGTTGCAACATTCTTGGATGATGATGTGGAGTAATCACTTGAAACAACTTGATGGGTAGAGCAGGGTAGAGCAATGAGTTCCATCAAAGGGTATACGTGGATATGTATGGGAGTAAGGATGTTCCTAATGACACTGGAATGCAAGTTTAATAACTGCTTCTTTTTATCATCACATCAAACTCGAAGTTGCCGACCAAGGGTTATCAACGCCTGCCTCGGTAGCGTAGATGGTAGCATGTCTGCCTCACGTTCAGGACATCCCGAGTTCGAATCTCGGTCATTGTGAGTTACCTGGGTAAGGATTTTCCGGGGGTTTCCCTTATCCTTTGAGACGAATGTCGGGTAACTCTAAGCTCCATGTACCCCGGACGCATTGAGCATCATTTCACCCATTTCATTCATCGTCCGATATGACTAAATGTTGGAGAACGTAAATTAAAAAAAAAAAAGATTATCAATATATCACTGTTCAGAGTGCTTATTACGCGATAGCACTTAATTCGTTATTTACGTATCTTCTCTCATCGCTTCTGCTCTGCCTTCGCCAAAGACAGAAACAGATGACCCTCTTAATGGACTGCCAGCCACGGTCTACGTTCACTACAGCTGCGTGTGTGTGACTTTCACCTCTTGAAGCCCTGTCTTTATTCACAACAAAATTACCTCTGTGACTATTTTGTCCATTGTGATTATTAGTCTCGGCCACGCCATTATTAAGGGTCCGAACAATGCCTTTTCAAACGGAGTCAAGTGTTACCCAATTAGAATTCCTCTTTCTTCCGTGTCTTTTGTTAAACGACTCAACCACCTGCCTACACGTGTTGTAACAAATCCATTTCGATTCTTTACTCATTGCATCCCTTAATTTCGCTATCACAGTGCTGTTCTAGATCTCCCAGGCCTACTTGGTTCGGAATTTCTTTGCAGTTTTTGTGCAAGGGCCCTTTTAATTGGGGAATTTGTTATAGTAGCTGCTGAACCGGAAGGTCTTCCTGTTGATTTCGACACATTGTACATTTACGAAGCTCTTGAATACTCCATCTTCTTCTGCTTAACAGCATTAACAGTTTCGATCATGGACTGTGATTCCATTTTCTCCGCTGTTTCGAATTTTTTAAAGCGGACATCTGTAAAATAAAAATGTCAGTATGAAATGACTAATATCAGATATCCGATATCGCTAACCTCCTAGCTATCCGATAATGGGAAACCATCTGATAATCGGCTGTCTTCCCCTACACCTCCTGAATGCGTATCTGTGAACTGCAATTATCGGAAGGTACGACCAACTAGAGCTGGGTGGGCGACAGGAGGCATTCAGCCTACGCCTACCCATTTATCTCTGTAGCGCTCACGGAGGGGATGGTTAGAAGAGCGGCACGAGCCCTGTACCATCTCTTTCCCATCCCCCTGACGTCTGGAACTATCGGGATGATTTTCCGACCCGCGAAGCTTCCAGAAACAGCGATCTTCCTATATAAGGCCTGCAGTGGACGAGTCAGTACAGTTCTTGGCGAGCAGCCGTGAAGAGCGCAGTGCTAGCGAACAGACTGTAAGACTGTGTACGTGTATCGGAGGAGTTGTACGTAATTGTGAGTGTAGAATGGACCTGTGACAGACGAACTGGTGGATTGTAATTGCGTGCGCTACGTAATTCTTTGTAATCTGCAAGTGTTCCAACTGTAATTCGGTGGAAATAAAGAACATTTTGAGTTTGTGCAATTGGACTTTTAATTTCACGAACCCACAAAGTCACAATAGGATTAGGATTCCATTACGGAGGGGATTCCGTACGTAGACCACCATACTGGGCCCATTATTCCTATGCCCCCAAGTGGGACACCCCCGAGAGGAAGGATGAGGCGAAGGAGGTAGAGAGCGGCTGACTCAAGGAGCCACAACAGTACAGAGGGCAGGGTTCCTACAGTTTACTTGGATAGAGACTTCCCCCGACAGGCCAGGACAACGGAAAAAAAAAAAAACGGCCGAGATCTTGCTCTGCAGCAAGACCTCGCCCTCCTTAGTTTGGGAGTCTGGTGCCTATTTTATAAACCAGACTGTGGTCCACTCTTTATTATAGCTTGTTTACATTTGTTTTGTTTTCATTTTTATTTGGTACCTAGGAATAGTTACAAAGACTATCTACAATACATATTGTGACTTTGTGGGTTCGTGAAATAATAAAACGAGGTTACAAAACACAATTACTACACTTTATTCTCCTCGAAATACACTGTTCACCATTACCTTTTGCTAGCTAACCTGAAACTGTTTATTTTACAAAAACTACATTCAACTGTCTGACGCTACCGGTAACGATTGGTTCCGAAGTTTTCCGAATCTCCACCGGCCATCATTTTTCATCGGCTTCGCGAGTCTACCGCCAGGGTGACAATATTAACTTACTGTTACATCAAGTAGTTTAATCTAATGTTGTTATTCTAACCTAGCCCAATAACTTATCTACTACTGTCTTCTCAGGTAATTGTGTTGGTCGGAAGTATTGGTTCATGGATGACTTCCGCCGATGTATTTTATTGAGATTTTATTGAGAAGGTGTTTGCTGCTTTATTGACCCAAATCCAGAGCTGTCTATTCCTTATAATGTCGTATATGGCGCGGTCCTGTACATATTGTGACGTTTTTGGGTTCGTAGAATTAAAAGTTCAATTTACAGTAATTTCAAATGTTCTTTATTTCCGTAAAAATACACTCACAGTAGCAGCATTACGTCACATACACAATCACAATCTACCAAGGTCGATGACCACAACAACAGCGTTCTGATTACATCTGTTTACAACATCAACTCTTTACAACTGTTTACTCCTACTGCTCTTGTTACAACAACTGTTTACGACTCTCTTGGCGAGTCGTCGCTTCCTTATATACCTCACTGGCAATTCGAGACTGTTCTGTAACAATCAAGAGATCGAATGTTCTGTCACCGGACGAAACTGGAACCTTCCAGACCGGAAACCTTATCTGTGCCGGCAAGTCCTTTTATCTGCGCACTATCTTTATCTGCAGGCTCTTTATCTCTGCCTTGGACTACCTGTTTATGCGCGTCGCCGCCTATCGTAAATAATAGGTCCGCGGCAATATGACATCGCGGTTGTCCTTTGTCATAGGGCAATTGTCTGTGTCCTTTAGGTTGAATCTGTGAAAGTAGCGGAGTATGGGCCATGTCCAGTCATGTAGTGGATGGATCTAACTCCTCCATGTTAGGTAAGATGTCAGTTGTGCTCACATCCCATTCTTGTTGCCATTCAGCGACAAGTACTTCCTTTATTTGAGTCTCGTCTCGGATCAGTGGCGGCTCGTGGAATAAAAATGTGGGTGTTCACAGAACCTACACTTAAAATGCACACTAGCACAATCTGGCACTGCTACCATCACTACTAATAGTGAGTGCTAGCTCAAACGCTACACAAAATTGTATACAATCTATTAGCTTAGAAAGAATGTATCTGTTCCTATAAGCTTGCTCATTGTGTCGCTAATACTCACACGACCAAACATGGCGAACTGAATACATGTGGGTGTGAATTCCCGTGCTTCTACATCTTTGCACTAAGATATACCAAGTCGGCACCTCCTACTTTTGTCCAATTACTTCATTATGCACGAAAAGCAAAAAGCGCATTTCTAATACTACAACCGCATAGCCATTTACAAGTTGTGTATACATTGTTGTTAATTTTGCGCCTGTAGTCCCGCTTCTGACTTTTGTAACACGCCCAACTGGGCTGCGGACGTCCTAGTCACTTTATTACAACTTCTTCTTCGTAAGTCAGTTTATCTGTTTTACTTCTTAAAATGGAATCCACCGAGTTCGCAGCTACCTCTTGAGAGAAGTTAAACAGTCACAAAGATTCCAAAACCTCGTGGTCGGTCGCTGCACACAGCAAAGAATAATTTGTTTTGTGCTAAATCACTATTGTATTTGATGTACTAGAAAACTCACAATTATTTCACCTGCTGATCACCAACATATTCCAAAAACAAAACATCTGTTTAGAAACTGGACCATAATTACATACTGTATTCAAAGAAACAATAGTTGATAGCGCCAGGAGTTGTAAACATTATTTGTATTTGGAGATAGTTACAGTTAAACGTTAGAGATAGTAGCACTTCCCAGAGATGACCAAGAACTCTGGCGTTGCCAATGTGAACTAACATGCACATCTTAATTGCGCTATGATGTAGGCGTACCCAACCAATGCCTGTCTCTACGCATGCACAGAGCTTTAAGCGTTACATGAGGTGCTAGCACAAGGGAAGTGTGCTACCTACAACGTTGCCACATACTCAAGCTATCACCGTCTACTTGCAACACATGCTAAAGGAATTAGCGCGGTAAATACAAATAATAGTGGTTTCAGTAAAGAAAGATCCACAACAGATACTATTTTCATATTGCAGCAGATACTGCAGAAAAGAAGAGAACATAATCTGCAGACACATATAGCAGTTATAGATTTCCAGAAGGCTCTTGATAATGTAGTCCGAGAAAAGCTGTGGATCATAATGAAAGAACAAGGCTACCCAAGACATTTGGTAAAGGTGGTGAAAAGTTTATACGATGACACTAAAATAATTTTAAGATTCAAGACAGAGAAATCAGAAGAAACTGTAACTAACAATGGAGTCAGACAAGGGTGCCCAATGTCACCGAGACTTTTTAACATCTATGTTAATAAAATAATCCAAAGTTGGAGATAAAAAATTCACGCAGGCATAAAAGCAGCCCAAGAAAGTATTTTAAATATTTTATTATATGCAGATGACGTAGTAATTATACAGGAAACAGAAGATGATCTACAACGTTCAAAACACCACCTTAATCAAATATGCAAAACTTTTAATATTGAAATATCAATAGAAAAGTAAAAAATAATGGCAAACTGGGGCAAAATACCAACAAGGTCGAAAATAGTCGTTAATGACAAAGTATTGGAACAAGTATTCTCCTTCAATTATTTAGGGTGTGAAATCAACAATGAGAAAGATAAAGATACGAACAAAAGATTAATGAGATTTCAAACAATTTGTGGAACAATTTACAAAACCCTAAAGAATAAAACAAGATCTGAAACAAGAATAAAATTGTATAACACCATGGCGGTCCCAACGTTACTTTATGGATGTGAAAACTGGGTACCTACACAAAGAACCATCAGCAGAATACAAAGCTGCGAAATGAGATTCTTGAGAAGAGCAAAAGGATGTACAAGAGAAGATAGAGTCAGAAATGAAAATATAAGAAATGAATTACAAGTGGAAGCTATCCCCCCAAGAATGGATAGGTACAGAAGAAGATGGTTTGAAGAATGGATGATACAAGACTGCCAAAAGTAGTTTTCCAATATAGTCCTAAAGGAAAGAGGGACGTAGGCAGGCCGAAGAAAAGATGGGAGGAGACACTGTGAAGGCGGAACAGGCGAGAGCCTAATACAAATAACGAATGAAAAGAGAAAATGGGCTTCTACAAGACAAATGTTGGGGGCTCACGTGCTCTTGTGCTCCTAAACAGCGGCAACCCCTGTCTCGGACCATGCCGCCGGCTAATTGTGCTGCACGAGTGTTGTTATGTTTCCGGAGCCAGTAGCATGCAGCTCTTTGTCGAATCTCCAGATCTAGTGGCACGACGAGGAGAGCGTCTGTGGGTGTCTTTGCAAATGCTCCTGTCATCATTATTAATGATGTAGCTTGCGTAAGGTCCTGCTAGCCGTTTTCAAATGGAGCCTGTGTGCCCAGGCAATGTGTCCGACAGGTTGTTGTTATATAGTACAATAGCTTTGAACGGGACAGTGCCACAGTTTTTGCCCAATCTTGCAATTTTGGCGAAGACGTTGTGTGCCTTTTGTGTTACGTAGTCCAGGTGTGTTTTGAACAACAACCCTTCTTGTAGCATTACTCCAACATACAACCGATCTTGCTCTTTGTATCCGGGCGCCGCTAATTTTAAGGCAGGGATCACGGCTTAACTTTCCTTTTAAAGGATATATTGGGTTTTTCTGTCAGAAATTTCCAGTTTAACTTTCTTGCACTCCTCTTGCAGAAAGGTCAGGGTGTTTGTAGCTTTCATCTCTATGTCGTTTCGGCTGTTTCCACTGAAGATTAGCTTTATGTCGTCTGCGTGATGCCGCATGTGCTAGAAGGTCTTCCCGTGCCTCGAGCTTGCGCAGAATCGCTTCCAGACCCTCCGCAAGCTCGAGGCACGGGAAGACCTTCTTGCACATACGGACAACGGACACGCTCCCTCACAGCGGGACAGCAACGAGCCCAGCAGGCGAGCCCCAAAGGTCCCAGGCTGGCGGTCCCGAAATGGTCCCAGCAGAGGAGCGGAGACCGACTACCGATCTACCGGAGGAGGAAGTAGTTTTCCTCAGAGCATATCATCCTGCCATGTATCACCGAGACACCCGCCGACACTTCTACCCTGAAAGAGACCACCAGATGAGAGATGATATGAAATGATAAAGGAGATGAAATGGAGGAACAGGAAATTCGGGGGATGTAATTAACCTACCCAGCATTCGCCTAGCGACCCGGGAGAACCCTCGAAGAAACCCATGGGTCAGGTAGGTCGGCCACGGGAATCGAAACTGGGCCTCTCGAATGCGGGCCACAGACGAAACTGCCTGCGCCATCCGGCTCGGTAAAAGTTGCGTAAGTACTTAAGTTGATATTTAACTTTAATATCCTCTAAAGAACCCCCCCCCCAACCCAAATTACCATTTCTATGTTTTTCGACATTTTGTATTTCCTCAAAAACGACTCTAAGAATTTTGATTAAAGCAACATGAAGAAGTCTTCATCTGGAGGAAGTTTTGTATAAACCGACAAATGTTAAACCACAGGAGAAAAGTCTTACATAAAAATGCAAAAAAAAAAAAAGATAAAAAAAGAAAAAAGAAGAAGGAAATAACGAAACCCGCAAACTATTTATAACTAGACCGCGAACAAAATGCTGTTGGAGACGTGTCTTACCAACACTGCAGTCCTCTAGCTTTCCCCCTCTACCGTCATTTTAGATTGCCTCTCCTCCATCGCGCGGGCTGCACTGGTCATGTTTCATTCACTGTTACATTCACTCATTGCATTTTCTGCCGAATCACTGCTTTGTTCCTCAGAGTTTAAAGAAACTATGATTTGATCTATTTGTTGATCGACTGCGAGGTAATGTCTGAGATAATTATTTTCTGTTAACTTTGAAAATCAAAACAGTATTAAAATACTCGCATTTCGTGTGGTTTGCCCTCTGTCGCATGGAGGAAGGGAGGGGTGGGAGTCACGTGATGCTTGGATGGCGAAAAGGGGAGAAGGCTCTCCTCGCGCATGCGCACACCGACCGCAGTTTGCTATCTACCTGTAGTTGCAACATTTCTAGTTATCGTGTCTAAAATGTGTTGTTTAAAGAAGTTCCTTGACAAAAAACTAGAACACTAGCATAAATACGAGTAACGTAACCCATGGCGTAATAGCTCAAAGTGGACCTGAGCCTGCCAAACCGACTGCCGGCCTCACGCCCACGTGCGCAAGGCAGAGGTGGACCATCATCCAGCCGATACGGGAAGGAGATGTGGTCAGCATCTCAGCACCCCCAGCCGGAAAGTTGGCTTTCTAGACCAGCGTTCGCTACCTAGTGTAGTTCCTCAATTTCCTCACGATGCTGAGTGGGCACCGGTCCTATACCCGGGACTTAAAATCTGCAACTAATGGGTGGGATCGAACCCGGGCGCATTTCGGATAAAGGGAACCAAAGCACACGCTCTAGCCCACTAAGCCGCGGCGCAGGACCATAAATATGAGTATCTGAAGTAAACTGTGACTTGCAGGTGTATTTTTCTTTCTTTTAAAATAAGCAATTGTTTCCCCTCTCTCTTTCACACACACACACACACACACACACACACACACACACACACACACACACACACACACACACATCTGAGTTGCAGTTAACTGAGGACAACGCGGGAAGCTGAGGAGGACCGGTGGTAGACCGACCTTTAGTCAGGTAGCCGGACCAATCTGCAGAAGTGCCGTAAGCAACAAGTGAGAATAGTGTGATTACTAAACTAAACTACAGTCACGGCCTCGCACCAGTCGTTCTGACGACATGATCCAGCGAGTGGAGAACGTTGTTTTGGAGGATCGCCGATTGAGCATTTTCAGATCTTCATGCAGGATTGTGTGCACTGATCCCACGGAAATGCCAATTTTGGAGGCGATATCTGCAACTGTCTTGGTTTGTTGTCACACGATGTTCTGCCTTCATTGAACTGTCGCACCTAGGAACGTACATTAGACACGTCCATGGTACCATTACCACATTCATGCAGGATTGTGTACACAGATCCCACGGAAATGCCAATTTCTGGAGGCGATGTCTGCAACTGTCTTAGTTTGTTGTCACACGATGTTCTGCTTTCATTGAACTGTCGCACCTAGGAACGTACATTAGACACGTCCATGGTACCATCACCACATTCATGCAGGATTGTGTACACAGATCCTACGGAAATGCCAATTTTTGGAGGCGATGTCTGCAACTGTCTTAGTTTGTTGTCACACAATGTTCTGCCTTCATTGAACTGTCGCACCTAGGAACGTACATTAGACACGTCCATGGTACCATCATCACATTCATGCAGGATTGTGTGCACAGATCCTACGGAAATGCCAATTCTGTAGGCGATGTCTGCAACTGTCTTGGTGTGTTGTCACACAATGTTCTGCCTTCATTGAGCTGTTGCACCTAGGAACGTACATTAGACACGTCCATGGTACCATCACCACATTCATGCAGGACTGTGTGCACAGATCCCACGGAAATGCCAATTCTGTAGGCGATGTCTGCAACTGTCTTGGTGTGTTTTCACACAATGTTCTGCCTTCATTGAACTGTCGCACCTAGGAACGTACATTAGACACATCCATGGTACCATCATCACATTCATGCAGGATTGTGTGCACAGATCCTACGGAAATGCCAATTTTTGGAGGCGATGTCTGCAACTGTCTTAGTTTGTTGTCACACGATGTTCTGCCTTCATTGAACTGTCGCACCTAGGAACGTACATTAGACACATCCATGGTACCATCATCACATTCATGCAGGATTGTGTGCACAGATCCTACGGAAATGCCAATTTTTGGAGGCGATGTCTGCAACTGGTTTGGTGTGTTGTCACACGATGTTCTGCCTTCATTGAACTGTCGCACCTAGGAACGTACATTAGACACATCCATGGTACCATCATCACATTCATGCAGGATTGTGTGCACAGATCCTACGGAAATGCCAATTTTTGGAGGCGATGTCTGCAACTGTCTTAGTTTGTTGTCACACGATGTTCTGCCTTCATTGAACTGTCGCACCTAGGAACGTACATTAGACACGTCCATGGTACCATCATCACATTCATGCAGGATTGTGTGCACAGATCCCACGGAAATGCCAATTTTGGAGGCGATGTCTGCAACTGTCTTGGTTTGTTGTCACACGATGTTCTGCCTCAGGGTTTACATCCCCTTCAGGGTTTCGGTATTTACTTTTAAATAAGGATTCCTAAGAGCGTGTATTTAGTTGCAAAGATGGGTCGGGCAGCGAATGTTACAGTGCATAAACAGAGCGAAAAAGTTTTCTAATGATGGTGTATGTATCGGAAAGCAACATTTGAATGCGCAACTTTTGTGATGTTCGAATAGAATGAGAGATAAAAGACACAGTATCAAAACATTGTTTTAAAAATAAGCAACATTTGAAACGTAAATCAAACAATAGCTGCGAAACGCTAGGCATCCATAGACGTTACAATAGAGAGGAGGAGGCTAAAACTGAAAAAAAAAAACTGAATTTGTAATGGACACTACAGCGATGCTACTGAAAGCCAACAATCCAGTGGAAAATATACGAGGGCTGTTCAATAAAGAATGGTCACAGTTTTTTTTTACAACGTACCTTTACTCATCCTCATTATTTTGATGGCCCTTCTCAAAATTGTCTCCCCTGAATGGGATACACTTGTCCCAGCGTTTCTGCCAGTCTTCAAAGACATGCTGGAAACCATTTTTGAGAGATCCTTCAAAATCGCCTCCGCAGCCTTCACCACTGCTTCTGATGATGGTTAATGCTTCCCACGAAGGCGTTTATTCAAGTTAGGGAATAGAAAAAAGTCACATGGGGCTAAATCCGGACTATAGGGAGGGTGAGGGATGCACTTCACGTTGATTTTTGCAAGATATTCAGCAACAACATTGGCAATATGCGGCCACGCATTATCGTGGTGCAGCATCCAGCCTGCTTCACTGAAATGTGGTTTTTACTCCTGATATGGACTTGAAATATTTTCAGGACATCCCTGTAGTGTTTTACAGTTACTGATGTGTGTGCAGGTACAACATGCTAATAAACCATTCCATGAATATCAAAGAATGAGATGACCATAACCTTCCCAGCAGAAGCAACCACCTTTGCTTTTTGGGGGTTGGTGATGAAGGAGATTTCCACACTGAGCTTTGCTGTTTGCTCTCAGGATCAAAATGATGTAGCCAAGTTTCATCAGCAGTGATTACATTTGAAAGAAACTTCAGATCTTCCTCTAACATCAACTTTAACTACATGTTACCTCCATTGCAGCTGTAGGCGATACTGAACATGTCTGAACTTGCCTGGTTCTCACAGGCGGGAGCCAGCAGTACCAACAATGAAACTACTACGGCGTGTTTGTTTCACATTAAGCTAACAGAATATAATAAGATTGAATTTTAGTGCGAAAAATTATGACCGTAAAAATATTATGATCATTCTTTATTGAACAGCCCTCGTAGATGAACCTGCAGTACGCCAATGCCTTAAAAAATACGACCCAGGTAAAACACTATTATACCCAATTTCTTCTCGGGCAGCAAGCCAGGTGAAAAGACGATTAGAAATCGACGGTTCGGGAGGGTGCATCACTCCTCTCATCAGGATCATATATCCGGCAGAATCAGCAGAATTCTCGCCAAATACATCAGGACCATCCAGAAGGCATCTCCGAAGATTAAACATCTGTTGAGACCACTGAAAGACAAACTGGACTTCCAAGTTCCGGGAGTGTACCGCATTCCCTGTGAATGTGGGATACCGTATGTAGGACAAACCGGAAGGACCATCACTACTAGAATAATCGAACATGAACGGAGCATTCGTTTAATGCAACCTGAGAAGTCTGGGCTGGCACAGCATTGTTTTGATAACGACCATAGAACCGGGAGTGTACCGCATTCCCTGTGAATGTGGGATACCGTATATAGGACAAACCGGAAGGACCATCGCTACCAGAATAATCGAACATGAACGGAGCATTCGTTTAATGCAACCTCAGAAGTCTGGGCTGGCACAGCATTGTTTTGATAACGACCATAGAACCAACTTTCAGGAGACGACCATCTTGGCAATATGCAACAGTTAATGGGAGCGGAGAGTTTAGGAGGCTTTGGCGATTTCCTCCGAGAGGAAAGAGAAGAAATAGTTACAAATAGACTTAGAGAACAAATCGTTCTTCCTTATTTTACAACTGAAGGCATGATGACATACTGCGGATAGTGGAATAGTGGATAGTTTATATTGCAGATGTGAGCTATGTGATTATTTACTACAGTGTATATAATCGTAAGCTAGCTTTAATGTAATTTAGAGTGATCATTATGTTTTTCGTAGAATGAAGGTGCAATGCTCATAACAAACACACAATTGAAGCGGTCAGAAGCAGAAGTTGCTAAGTTACGGTTTCAAAATTGTGCAGGAGGGCAGCTCTAAGTTTTCGAACTTAATTTTAAATACCAAAATAGTGATACAAATGAAAGAATTTTATGTGATGGGTCCGTTTGGAGGTACACAGAACTGTGTTGAAGTGTTTCTCACGGTTTGACATATGTAGCATGTGTGACAGGGTATTTTATTATTAGGACTTAACAATTTTTAATTTAAAGTGGACGAATAGTTGTGAGTCACTTGACTTAGCAGATTCTGATTCTTAATGTCAGAGTTTCTTTTTAATATACAATTTTATAATATGTAGCCATGGATAAATTATTACTTTATTTTCACCAGTACACCTCTACGGTGGGCTATTCCAGTATGCACTTCATGGATTGACATACAACATTGTGCCCGCCTCGGTAGCGTGGTGGTAGCGAGTCTGCCTCATGTTCAAGAGGTCCCGAGTTCGAATCTCTGTCAGGGTGAATTACCTGGATAAGATTTTTTCGGAGTTTTCCCTTATCCTTCAAGACGAATGTCGGGTAACTCTAAGCTCTATGGACCCTGGACTCATTTGAGCATCATTTCACCCAGTTCATTCACCGTCCGATATGACTTGGAGGACGTAAATTACAAAAAAAAAAAAAAAAAAAAAAAAAACATCGTAATATTTTGTCTTCTTAATCTTCCGAAGTCTATCTGGTGGGTTTTTCGCCCTATCACATGTCTTGTGTAAGGCTTGTAGCCTCACTACTCTCCTCAAAAGAGACTGAGGACGATAAAGTGAGGAAGGCATTGTGTTACGAACTTCTGGTGCACATCCTCTTTGGAAATACACACCTCGGATTAAAGTGAGTTCAGGAACACTTCTTACAAGGACATGGTCGAGGGCATCTTTGAAGTCAAAAACTTCAACAACTGGAGTGTCGTCATGTTCCACGTTATCGGTCAGTGGGCGTTTGACTTGGATAACATCAATGGGCTTCCTCTGTAGTGAATCTTTGATCAGTTTCATCCATGTGAAAGAGACTATGACTTTATCCATTGATCGTTTCTCCTTCTGAACATTGCCAAAAGTTCTGTCAATAGGCATGAAAGAATGCCCTAGTATTGGGAAGTACAGATAAACTTTCTGAAAGTGCACTTGAGGACTGTCTAAAAATGTCTAATGTCTAATCTAAAATGTATCAACAGCTGATATCAAAGAGCTTGGGTGACACAGTGTAGTTGCACCACCAAACGGCTAATGCGGTAACTACTTGACTTAACAACATCTAACTCGAAAAGGCTGACTTAACAACTTTTATTTCTGAAATTGATGCCCATTCAACATACCAGGGTCATAATATGTTCGACCTAACATCTTCTGATCCGCAAATCTTTTACAGAACTGGTATTCAGAGTGCTTATCGTGTGTTTAACAGGATTTCTCAAAAACATTGACTTAATAACTGCTGAATCTGAGTGTAGCCATACCGTACCAAACAAAATAGCGGAGCAGATAAAGCAATGTTAACCTCCTTCCGTTTAGATTTACTATAGCTTTGGTTGGTGAAAGTTTTCATCGCTACGTACTTAATTTCGCGATCACATGAATATACGGAAAATGTAGAAAAAGTGTGGGAAATATGAGGTTCAAATGGTTCAAAAACGTGAAGAAATGTGGGGAAATTCTTTTGAACTAGTTAAAAAGATTGAGAGTGTTGTATTATCTAAGACTGATAAACTTGTTTCTTTTGATGTAACTGCCTTATTTCCTAGTATTCCTAGAGAACAACTTTTGATTTGTTTAAAAATGGTTAAATTCAATAAATTTACATGACGACTTAATAGTTGATTTTCTTAAACTTACTACCTTTTGTTTGAATCAAAATTTTTTCACATTTAATGGTGATTTTTTTCAACAAACTTCTGGCTTAGCAATGGGTAATTCTCTTGTACCTTTTCTTGCTGATCTTTTTAGGAGTTTTTTTTTTTAAATGCAAGTCACTAAAGCATTTCTTTTGATGTTTAAAACCTGGTATAGATGTGTTAATGATCATTTTGATATTGTTCCTGATAAACAAATAAATGATGCTTTAAAATTACTAAATTTACAAGATAAAGCTATAAAATTCACATACGAACTGAAATTGACTGTTTCCTTTCTTTTCTGGATTTGAAGATAATAATAAATAGTAATAAATATGATTTTGGTGTTTATAGGAAGTCTACTCATATTGATAATTATATAAAAAATAAAAGTTTTAACCCTTTTCCACATAGATTTGCTGTTTTTAATAGTTTGATTTATAGATTAATAAATATACTATGGGAAGACCGTGTAATTTGGACCAGCGTGTATTTTGGTCCACGGTAATTTTTAAAGAATGGGCACAGATGGCAGTACTAACCAGATGGCTATTTTGAGCAGTCCTTATTGCAAGCGTTCTCCCCAGTTTCCGGCATTCCAACGTCAGTGACCTTGGAGGAAGGCTGTGATTTTTACTGAGAGCACTTTCGCTGTAATTTTGCCCCGCTTTTATAATAGTGTTTTCCTCCACCCAGAAGCTCTCTTTGGTAACAAAAACAAACGACAATACAGAACACTTCAATACATCAAAGTAAGTAGATTTACGTTGTTAATAAAATTTAGATTTATAAGATATGTGATATTCATAAATCTCTGTCTTGTGTAATTTGGGCCGAACAAAATTACACGCATTAAGTAAGTTAGGTGATACATTTCAAATGAACAGTAGCTATGAAATGGTGTTCTTAAGTTGTTGTAGTAAATGATGATTTGTATAACTATTTCTGTTACACACCATGTAAATTGTGTAACTTTTCAGATGACAACACGAGAAGTTCGCAAATCTAAGGGCTTCAGGTGTGATCCTGACAGGAATACCTCATAAAGAAACGCTTGCGATGCCTTCTAATACATCTGCAGTCAAGGGCAAAAAAAGAAGACATTTTGGAACAGATAGAACGAAAGACCTGCTGTATTGTATGCGAGCAATCTCGCGAGGAAGATTAGATACAGTGGGATAAATGCAAAGGATGGGCTCATGAAGAGTGTGCCGATATAAAATGTTCACGTTATTACTTCTGTGACAGGTGCATTTTGGAGTAAGCAGTGAAGCTCACCTTAAATTGGGACAAAGAACTTGAAAATAATAATGTTATGGCATTTTTATAGTTAATTGTTAAAATTAATTTACTTCATTTTGATATTCTGAGCATTGTTAGAAGTATACATAATGATTATTCAAGTGCTAAATCAATCTTTATAGTGCATTTCAGTCAATAAAAGCTAATGATAAAGCACGTGAATGGGTTATAAATGTATTACATAGCGGTTCAATTTACACACCTTATCAGACCGAATTACACACCCCTGGTCCAAATTACACGGTCTTCCCTACCACTGAATAAAGCGGAATTTAATAAAGAATATAAACATATTATTAATACTGCTTAAATTAATAGTTCTAATAAAGACTTTATACAAAAGAAGATTAAAAAATATAAATATAAAAAAACCGTTAATGATATTTCTACCCTTAAAAAATAAAAGACGATTATATTTTTTTTAAATTACTTACCATCCTTGGTTTAATAAACAATTTCAAAAAGTTTTTAAAGAGTTTGTGATAACTTTGGTTCCTCAAAACAAATATAGTATTAAAAATTTACTACATTTCTCCAAAAAAGATGAAATTCCTAATAATAAAAAATCTTGTATTTATCAATTTGATTGTTCAGATTGTGATCGGGTTTACATTGGAGGGACAAAACGAAATTTGGAAACCAGAACGAAAGAACATCTTCATAACATTAAGTATAAACAAACTGATCAGATCACTTCTGGTCATTTAACCATAAAATAAATCCAAAAGTTAAATTATTAAAACAATTAAATGTCCCGATACATTTAATTGTTTGGGAAAAGAGATTTATTTAAAAAAATAAACATCGCGTAATGAATTTTGAAATACCAGCAGTTGATTTTGTTCTTAAGTTTGTTTCGTTTTCACATTTTGGTAATACTGAAAAAACATAACAACATAGTAACTTCCTTAATGACGAATTTGTTTTCTCCTGTGGTTTTCTTAGACTGATGATACGGACAACAGTTCGTGAAATTGATTTCAATTAGAAAGAAGAATTAACATCATTTTCTTAAGATAAGTGAAGTTTTTGTTACAAATTGTTATATTTGTATAATATTCATTGCTTCACTGTAGCTAGCTTCATTTTCTACGTGATATTGTAATTGTTTATGCCAAGTTTAGAAGGTATTAAATGACCCCTTCATTCTTCTTCTCCACAATCATATTCATGATTAGGGTTAATACAAATGGACGCTATTATGATTAGCCTTAAGATGGCAGTCCCAGCATTCGTCTTACTCTGCGGAACGCCAGTAACGTGCCCAGAGGACATTTGCTTACTAAACGTCTCATAGATGAAGGAAGCAGGTCTGATAAAATGACGACCTCAGCAAGGAATAGGGACAAAGAGTTATGTAGAAATGAACTAGTTAAAATAGGGGTTTGGAATCCTAGAGGTATTTCAAATAAGGAAATTTATGCTTCTATTCTGAAATGTCGTTTAAACATAATAACAGAAAATATAATTATGGAAGTCCAAAATGGATTCAGAAAAGTAAGATGTTGTTCTGACTGTATATTTACTGTTAATCAGATAATTGAAAAACATAGGAAGTTCAATGTACCGACTTATATGGCATTTATAGATTTCGAGAAGGCCTTTGACAAGGTAAATACAAATAAATTATGGAGCATTGTGAAACAGAAAGGTGTACCCCAACATTTGATAACAGCAATAAGAAGTTTATATGTAGAGAATAAGATCATGATAGAAACTGTAATGAAGACAGATCTCATGTCAACAATAAACAAAGGAGTAAGACAGGGGTGTCCACTTACACCATCACTTTTTAATATTTATATCGACGATGACATACCTGATTGGCAGATAAAATTAGATTCGCATTTTATGATTAGAAATAGATATTTAGATACTTTATTATTTGCAGACGATCAAATTCTCATATCTAGCTCAGAAAATGGTCTACAAAAAGCGTTACATGTACTAAATAACACTATCTGTCAATATGGTTTAACAATATCTATAAACAAAACTAAAGTTTAGCCTTCAAGGGATCAAATACCATAAGAACCAAAATATTATTAGACCAAGTCAACTGCTTTAATTATCTTGGCTGCAATATCTCTTATTTTAAAAATAGTGACATCTTAAATAACAATGGAAAGATAGAGTCAGACTGAAAAATTCAATGCCATAGCCGCCCGCCTCGGTAGTGTAGATGGTAGCATGTCTGCCTCACGTTCAAGAGGTCCCGAGTTCGAATCTCGGTCAGGGTGAGTTACCTTGATACGATTTTTCCGGGGTTTCCCTTATCCTAAAAGACGAATGTCGGGTAACTCTGAGCTCCATGGACCCTGGGCTCATTCGAGCGTCATTTCACCCAATTCATTCACCGTCCGATATGACTTAACGTTGGACGTAAATTACACAAAAAAAACCCGATATTTGATCCACGGATCTTTTGGTCTCCATCCAGCCGCTCTAACCATTGAGCTGCTATGGCCAACGTGTCGACATGACATTAAATTCTCCAACTGAGTGGTGTTGACTGAGGCACGTTGGCCATAGTAGCTCAATGGTTAGAGCGGCTGGACGGCAACCAGAAGATCCGTGGATCAAGTCCCGGCTATGGCATTGGATTTTTCACTCTAACTCTAACTTTCCATCCTTTAGCCTACACGCGGTCATTGTGAAAGAACAATTAATTTCCATTAATTGACCTAATAGTGGTTAACTATAAAACCCGCATCTTAAAGTACTTACAGCATAGTAAGTCGTCATTAAGGTAGTTGTCTCATGTGTTTATGAGAACTCCTAGTGGTTTGCCGGAAAAAATACGAGTCAGTTGGAGAATTTAATGTCATATCGGCACGTTGGCCATAGTAGCTCAATGGTTAGAGCGGCTGGACGGCAACTAGAAGATCCGTGGATCAAGTCCCGGCTATGGCATTGAATTTTTCACTCTAACTCTAACTTTCCATCCTTTAGCCTATACACGGTCATTGTGAAAGAACAATTAATTTCCATTAATTGACCTAATAGTGGTTAACTATAAAGCCCGGACCTTAAAGTACTTACACGTTGTAAGTCACCATCCAGGTAGTTGTCTCATGTGTTTATGAGAACTCCTAAGTGGTCTACCGGGAAACATACGAGTCAGTTGGAGAATTTAATGTCATGTCGGTACGTTGGCCATAGTAGCTCAATGGTTAGAGCGGCTGGACGGCAACCAGAAGATCCGTCGTTCAAATCCCGGCTATGGCATTGACTTTTTCAGTCTGACTCTATCTTTCTATACTTTAGCCTACACACGGCTAGTGTGAAAGAACAATTAATTTCCATTAAAATTAACAAATTTAATGGTATATTTGGCACCACAAAGAGAACCTTAAAAATACGAGAAGAGAGACTAAATTAAAGTTTTATAAAGTAGTTCCTATATTATTATATGGCAGTGAATTTTGGACTTTAACAAAAAAAGGGAGAACAAATAATTGAAACAGCGGAAATGAAGTTTTTAAGAAATGTAATAGGGATGTCTGCTAGTTTAGCAAAGAAATGAGGACATTCGAAAAGAATTGAATATTTTTAAGCCAACGGATAGAATAAAACAATATAGAAATATCTGGAAGGAATATGTTCACAGAATGAATGATAGCTTCATTCTAAAATTAGTTTTAGATTACAAACCATTAGGTACAAGAAATATTGGTGGACCAAGAAAAAGATGGACACAACACTTTTCATTTAAAATTTATGAGACGGTACTTAAATCGTGAAAAGTTGATGATGATGGTCATATTCATTCTTAGATCAACGTTTCTAGACCTTTGGAGGGTAAGAAATGATGGTACTTTAAGAAAATTTTCCACCTCGAACGGGAATTTAACCCTAAATCTTCGGGCAAGAAGTTATCTCGCTTACCACTCTACCACGGAGGCATCCCTTTAGTATATTAAACTAATTCGAAATAATAGAGATATGAATTGTAAGCTAGGATGTTCGTTTAGAACGCACCGAAAGAGCACTAAATTTGCACTTTATAGAGGTTACATGTCCTGCGATCTCGAAGCTATTGTGTTTGTTGGGTACAGCTGTACTAAACTTGCCTCGGTGCACGCGAACTAAGTCATCTGTGATCAGGGCGGGACTTCTTCCCGTTCACATGGCCGTTAGTCTGTGGGTGGGAGTGAATCATGAACCTAGTATACAAAGGACATGTTTTATTCCACAAAAATGTTGCCAATATTTCACCACAATATTTATTTATTATCCAAATTTTTGATTCCTATTTCACCCAAAGATATATTAGGAATATAGTTTACAAATTTATGAATATAATACAATTTACAAAAACATAACAAAACTCATATCAAGCTGACAAATAGTGAACATCAAGATGAATCATTTAGCTTAAGAAATATTTTGTTTAAGAAAGCCATGAAATATTGATAAGTTTTGTAATTCATCAGAATATGTGTAAGTGGTTTTGAAAAAGTGTAGCCTAAGGATTGAAGCAATAATTCAAGTTGGTATCTTTCAAAACAGAAAAAGTGGCAATCAAATAAAATGTGAGGGAAATCTTGAAGATGATTTCTACAAATACAATCAGATGTGGATTTGATTTTGAATCGAAATAAGTAAGCTGAAAATTTGCCATGTCCAGTTAAGAATTGAGTGAGAACATAGGATAAACGAATTTACATTTATGTCTGTCAGAAACTGTTGAGAAATATAAATCCTTAGTCAAAGCACCACAATCACTTTTTAACGAGTATTCATTCCAGTCGTTGACGACAATCTCCTTTAATGTTTGCCTCACATAAGAAATAGGGCATGGAGTGTAAATTTCTGGAAGGTTTGAAGTCGTAGCTCATCTGTACGTTCACTTCTGGCATTCCCCACGTGCCCTCTGACCTATGAGATACACAGATGAGAGCCACATAATAATTGATTCCTTATTTCAGCTGCAATAGAAGTGCTGCTTTGGGTATCTTTCAAAGATGCAATTGTTGCTTGTGAGTCTCTGTAAAAGCGAGCGGTACATTGTAAGTTGTTGCACCATTTCACTCTTCACGAATTGCTAATAATTCAGCTTGAAAAACTGAACACTCCTTGGCAAGTCTGGACATGGAAGAATGGAGCGAGAGAATACTACAAATGCACATCCACTTTAGCATTTTTACTAAGCCCTTCAGCTATCCCAGAGCCATCTGTGTAAATGGAGTACTGGTGGAAGTCCCCTGAATAGAAGCAGTATCTTTAGGAACAAGTTCTTTTGTGTGTCTGTATGTGTTTGTGTAAACTTCGAGAAATATTAAACTTGCGACCTAAATCTACCCACCCCAAACTACCTTTGCATCAAATATTGTTTTGACAACTAACATGGAAGCTTCCAGAAACATCAGTCAAATATTTAGACGTAATGCTTGACACTAAATTAGCCTGGAATTCTCATATACCTCACATTTCCACAATAGCCATTTCTAGAATTAAAAAGCTGTATCTTTTGCTACAGAAGAAATCACAGCCTGGTCTGGAGTGCTCAATACTGATTCACAGGTCTCTTATACGCCCCATAATTATTCACCCTGCTGCTGTATGGGGTGCATATTCATCGACTTCAGGTTATACTAAACAAATTTCTCCGCAATATTACAAGGGTTGCGTGGTTCATTAGAAATGATAAACTCCATCAGCAACTTGGTACTCTTCCCATACATCTGTACTTCAACTTGCTATCAAAGACATTCTTCGTTAGATTATTTATTTATTTACTGAATGTGAACATTACAGGTTTCCCCAATTACAATATTCACTATAAAGTTACAATATGAACAAAATGTATCAAAACAACACAAAATTAATTACAGAATAAATGATAACAAAACAAAAGCAAGGTTAGTAACATTGGTACAGTAAGTCGATCATTCTACTTTTGGTAATAAATAATCACAGGAAAAAGCAAAGTTTCTGATTTTCATACTAAATATATCAATGTTTAAAGGGAAGGAATTTATAATGACTGCTTTCTATGCATAGGCGAATATTTATAGCAATCAGTGTTAACCTTCTGAGGGGGAAAAATATTACGAAAATAAGACGTGAAGCTTTTCTGGCGAAGAATATGCCCACTTTGTTCTCGGGCAGCAAGCAAGGTGAAAAGACGATTAGATATCAACGTTTTGGGAGTGTGCATCTTTCCCATCATCAGGATATTTATAAAATGTTATAAACACAAATGAAACACTGGATATAACACAAATATAAACAAAGACAAAACACTACCAAAATTCGCATTGCTGAAGAAAAGACTGTTTTCAGTAAATTAAATGCCAGGTCAGGAGATGGCGTGAGCATAGAAAATTGTGTCAAAGAAACGTAACTACTTAATTTGATTATTAAGCTATATTGATCTGTGCTTCTTAATTCGACGGATTTCCATTTTTGAGGCCGGTTTCCAAGAGGAGCTGAACTGAAATCCAGCATCACGATTAAGCGTGCTCCTTTCAGAGGAAATAGCCAAAGCCTCCTTAATTCTCCGCTCTCAGTAACTGTTGCATATTGCCAAGATGGTCGTCTCCCGAAAGTTGGCTCTATGGTCGTTATCAAAACAATGCTCTACCAGCCCAGACTTCTCAGGTTGCATTAAACGAATGCTCCTTAACATGTTCGTTTATTTTGGTAGCGATGGTCCTTCCGGTTTGTCCTATATACGGTGTCTCACATTCAAAGGGAATGCGGCACACTCCCGGCTCTATGGTCGTTATCAAAACAATGCTCTGCCAGCCCAGACTTCTCAGGTTGCATTAAACGAATGCTCCGTTCATGTTCGTTTATTCTGGTTGCGATGGTCCTTCCGGTTTGTCCTATATACAGTGTCTCACATTCACAGGGAATGCGGTACACTCCCGGCTCTGTAGTCGTTATCAAAACAATACTCTGCCAGCCCAGACTTCTCAGGTTGCATTAAACGAATGTTCCTTTCATGTTCGTTTATTCTGGTAGCGATGGTCCTTCCGGTTTGTCCTATATACGGTGTTCCACATTCACAGGGAATGCGGTACGCTCCCAGAACTTGGAAGTCTAGTTTGTCTTTCACTGGTCTCAACAGATGTTTAATCTTCGGAGGTGGTTTGTGGATAGTCCTGATGTATTTGGCGAGGATTCTGCTGATTCTGCCGGATAGGTTGCCGGTAAACGGGATGTAGGCTGTAGCGGTAGGCTTATCTGACGCTTGCTGTATTACAGGTTTCCCTTTCCTAGCTTTGGTGATCGAGGCCTTAACGTCATATTCGGAGTAGCAGTTTTGACGGAAAGTGAGTCTCAGGTGCTGTAGTAGCTGGGATCAGAGACAGACAAAGCTCTGTGGGCCAATGTATTGAGAACTCCCAGTCGTTGAGACTTATGATGGAAACTAAGAGCGTTCAGATAGAGATCGGTGTGTGTAGGCTTGCAGTATACAGCATGCCCCAGTGTACCGTTGCTGTTTTTTGAAACAAGAATGTCCAGGAATGGAAGAGTTCCATCCTTCTCCACTTGCATTGTAAACTGTATTTGAGGTCGAAGGTTGTTGAGATGCGCAAGAAAGCTAGGCAAAGTGTGTGATCCATGTGACCAGATTACAAAAGTATCGTCCACGTATTTATAGCAATGAGATGGTTTAAGTGGAACTGTGGCAAGTATTTCATGTTCTAGGTGTTCCATATAGAAATTATGAAATATATTATGAGATTTATTAGGTGCAACATCTAGAAGGCAAAAACGTATTAATTGTCTTAGGTTAGGGTCATCAATCATATTACGAAGTAATTTGTAAAGGAAAAGCAATAACTGACAATTTGTCCTATATGATAGACTCCTAAAGTCGAATAAATGAAGCAGTGAATTATATAATATGAATTTAGGAAAATAATGAAAAGTTTTGAAAAACATATACCTTAGAAATTTGTATTGAATAACTTCGATTAGTTTAATTAATTTGGCGATATAAGGACTCAATACTAGTGAAGCATATTCGAGTCTGGATCTTACAAATGAATTATATAATGTAACAAAACGTCTAATATCCTTGAAGTTGGATGAGTTACGAATAATGAATCCCAAATTTCTATATGCTACACTGAGAACTGTGTTAGGATTAGGATTTCATTACGTAGGGGATTCGGTACGTAGGTCACCATGCTGGGTCCATTGTTCCTATGCCCCAAGTGAGGGCATCACCGGGAGGAAGGATGAGGTGAAGGAGACAGAGGGCGGCCGACTCAAAGAGCCACGACAGTACAGAGGGAAGGGATAGTTTATTTGGACAGAGACTTGCCTCGACAGGTCAGGACAACGAAGTCGATCCCCATTGTTCCTATGTCCCCAAGTGAGGGCATCACCGGGAGGAAGGATGAGGTGAAGGAGACAGAGGGGTGCCGACCAAAGAGCCACGACAGTACAGAGGGAAGGGATAGTTTATTTGGACAGAGACTTGCCTCGACAGGTCAGGACAACGAAGTCGATCCCCATTGTTCCTATGCCCCAAGTGAGGGCATCACCGGGAGGAAGGATGAGGTGAAGGAGACAGAGGGGTGCCGACCAAAGGAGCCACGACAGTACAGAGGGAAGGGATAGTTTATTTGGACAGAGACTTGCCTCGACAGGTCAGGACAACGAACTCGATCCCCATTGTTCCTATGTCCCCAAGTGAGGCACCCCCGGGAGGAAGGATGAGGTGAAGGAGACAGAGGGCGGCCGACTCAAGGAGCCACGACAGTATAGAGGGAAGGGATAGTTTATTTGGACAGAGACTTGCCTCGACAGGTCAGGACAACGAACTCGATCCCCATTGTTCCTATGTCACCAAGTGAGGCACCCCCGGGAGGAAGGATGAGGTGAAGGAGACAGAGGGCGGCCGACTCAAGGAGCCACGACAGTACAGAGGGAAGGGATAGTTTATTTGGACAGAGACTTGCCTCGACAGGTCAGGACAACGAACTCGATCCCCATTGTTCCTATGTCCCCCAAGTGAGGCACCCCCACGGGAGGAAGGATGAGGTGAAGGAGACAGAGGGCGGCCGACCCAAGGAGCCACGACAGTACAAAAGGCAGGTTCCCTACAGTTTACTTGTCTAGAGGCTTCCCCGACAGGTCAGGACAACGAACACGCTCTCCTACTGCGGGACGGCAACGACCCCAACAGCCGAGCCACGGAGGTCCCTGGCTGGCGGTCCCGAAATGGTCCCAGCAGAGGGGCGGTGACCGACAACCGACCTACCGGAGGAGGAAGTAGTGTTCCCCAGAGCATATCATCCTGCCATGCACCGCCGAGACTCCCACCGACACTTCTACCCTGAAACAGACCACCAGGTGATAGATGATGTGAACTTATATTGGATATGAAATTCGAGGGATGTAATTAACGTACCCAGCATTCACCTAGCGACCCGGGAAACCCCCGAAAATACCCATGGGTCAGGTAGGTCAGTCGCGGGAATCGAACCCGGTCCTCCCGAATGCGGGCCACAGACAAATGCCCCTGAGCCCTCCCGCTCGGTGTTAATGTGTTTATTAAAAGATAGATCCTTATTAAAAATAAGTCCTAAATCAGTCGTTGTTTTAAATTAACTCCATCTATTTTATAGTTTATCCGAAGTACCAGGAGCTGTAAACTATGACAATGGACGAAGAAACAGACTGAAAACTGCCTCAAGACATCCTACACACTGATTCAGAAGATAGCGACTTTTCAAACTAAATTCTCTATTTTTGTCATAACACCATGACATGATCTACCCTCACATAACTAAACTCCCTTTTCAATCTTTATCCATTTTATTTAATTGTTTTATACATATGTGTTTGTTATCCTCTTATATACTTTATATTTTATTATGTTTCATTTAAACGTGTTCTGAATTGTTATCTACTTGTTTATATTATAGATTTATCACCTATTGTATATAGGTAATTGATGGAAATTAATCATTTCTTCACACAGGCCGTATATAGCCTAAGGTTTTTGATAGATAATCAACATGAACAATTCAATGCCACGGCCGGGATTTTAACCTCCGACCTCCTGGTTTCCGTCCAGTCGCTTTCACCCATTGAGCTACCATGGCCAATTTGCGGTCAGACATTAAATTCTTCAATTCACTCATATATTTCCCAGGTAAACCACTAGGGGCTCTCGCATCCGAAACACGCCGTTTGTGGCGACTTACTATTTTAAGTACTTGAGTCCCAGGCTTCATCATTTAACTCTTATAATTTTAGTTAATTGATGAAAATTAATCATTTCTTCACACTAGCCGTATATAGCCTAAGGTTTTTGATAGATAGAGTCAACATGAAAAACTCAATGCCATGGTAGCTCAAAGGGTACGGGCGACTGCACGGAAACCAGGAGATCCGTGGTTAATATCCCGGCCGTGGCATTGAGATTTTCAGGTTGACTAAAACCTATTGTATATGTATATTGTATATGTTAGAGGACAGTAATTCTTCAGTTGTTAGTTTGTACGAGGGCTGTTTAATAAAGAATGATCATAATTTGTTTCAGTCATAATTTTTCGCACTAAAATTCAATATTATGATATTCTTTTAGTTTAATGTGAAACAAACACGCCGTAGTAGTTTCATTTTTGGTACTCCTGGTTCCCGCCTGTGAGAACCAGGCAAGTTCAGACCTGTTCAGTATCGTCTACTGCTGCAATGGAGGTAACATGCAGTTAAATTTGATGTTAGAGGAAGATCCGGAGTTTCTTTCAAACGTAATCACTGCTGATGAAACTTGGCTACATCATTTTGATCCTGAGAGCAAACAGCAAAGCTCAGTGTGGAAATCTCCTTCATCACCAACCCCCAGAAAAGCAAAAGTGGTTGCTTCTGCTGGGAAAGTTATGGTCATCTCATCAGCATGTTGTACCTGCACACACATCAGTAACTGGACAATTCTACAGGGATTTCCTGAAAACATTGCAAGTCCATATTAGTCACAAAAAACCACATTTCAGTGAAGCAGGCTGGATGCTGTACCACGATAATGCGCGGCCGCATATTGCCAATGTTGTTGCTGAATATCTTGCAAAAATCAACGTGAAGTGCATCCCTCACCCTCCCTATAGTCCGGATTTAGCCCCATGTGACTTTTTTTTATTCCCTAACTTGAAGAAACGCCTTCGTGGGAGGCACTATCCATCATCAGAAGCAGTGGTGAAGGCTGCGGGGGCGGTTTTGAAGGATCTCTCAAAAATGGTTTCCAGCATGTCTTTGAAGACTGGCAGAAACGCTGGGACAAGTGCATCGGATTAAGGAAAAACTATTTTGAGAAGAGAAGGACCATAAAAATGATGAGGATGAGTAAAGGTACGTTGTCATAAAAAATTGTGATCATTCTTTATTGAACAGCCGTGGTCAGGGACGTATTTAAGGGGGGGGGGTCCAGGGGGTCCGGACCCCCCCCCCCAAATGAATTGCCATTCCGAACCTTTAATAAATAAATAGTTGAAATAAAACTAAGTTTAAAATGAATTGAAAAAGTTTATTTAAGTTTCTCTTCTTAACGTCTCTATTCACTGTACAAAACAAGGCCGCCTAGTGCAATGAAAACTCTAAATAAGTAGATAGAGTCAACATGAAAAATTCAATTCCACGGCCGGGATTTGAACCACGGATCTCCTGGTTTTCGTCCACTCGCTGTTGCTCCATTTGACTCGTATATTTCCCCGGTAAACCACTAGAGGCTCTCGCATCCGAGATACACCGTTTGTGGCGACTTACAATTGTAAGTACTTGCATTGTAAGTATTACTGTGATGAAGCCTGATGAAGCGAGGCTTCATCACAGGAGTGGCTTCATCACAGGAGTGGCTTCATCACAGTAGTACTTACAATGCAAGTACTTACAATTGTAAGTCGCCACAAACGGTGTATCTGGAATGCGAGAGCCCCTAGTGGTTTACCGGGGAAATATACGAGTCAAATGAAGAATTGAATGTCATGACAGCAAGTTGGCCATGGTAGCTCAATGGGTAAGAGCGACTGGACGGAAATCAGTAGATCCGTGGTTCAAATCCCGGCCGTGGCATTGAATTTTTCATGTTGACTCTATCTATGATAAACCTTAGCCTATGTACGGCTAGTGTGAAGAAATGATTAATTTCCATCAATTAACTAAAATCTTAATAAGTAATTGTATAAAAAATAATAAAAAATAGTTTCACAAGAAATAAACATTTCTGAGAAAAATATTAGCAACAAATGACTAAATGATCAAATAAATTTGAAACTGTGACTCTTTCTTTTGTTCCCGACTGTGCACCTCTTGCTTGTCCTCAGGACTGTCTTCAGAACTGAGTTATTTAAACTGACATTGACTAAAGTGAGTGAATATCTTCTTTTGGATGGAAGAGCTTTCGTCAATTTTCTGTTCTCAGAAACATGTCTATTGATTACGATTAAAATGCTGCATGTTTGAGACACGACAATTTTGAATTTTTGGGGAAAAGGCGATAAACACCTCTTTAATTTCCATGATTATTTAACTAAGAAACCAGGTTATCATAGATAAAAACATCAGGTTAAAATAGAACGTGGAGCTCATAAAATACGCAACTCCCGCAATTTCTACTTCCCTCGTAACAGCTATTTTCGAAACATCTCATCCTATATAACAATTGTTATGCACATTTAACAGTCTCAAAATTGCTCGTTGCATAATTTCATAAGAAACCCAGTATTTTATTTATTTAGTTTTAATACTTTAACGTCCTTTAACTGGATAATCATATTGGGCAGTAAATGAAACGGGTGAAACCATCACATGTCTAGATCGACTAGAACATAAGATTTACCCGACAATCGTCTTATTAAGATAAGGGAATACCCTGTAAAAAGTCCTATTGAGAAAACTATCTTGATCTCGATTGGAAATCGCTTCTGCGGTGCCCAACTTGCGCTCATATGAGCAAAGGTGGATTTTTTTCACTTCGCCCCACCTCCTCATGAAAGCATTTCCCTTCTTCTCGCTCTCTCTACAGAATGGAACGTTGCGTCTTATATTCGCAGACAGTGGGTGGAGGTAAACCCTCCTTCCCCTTACGCGGCAAGGTTGGCCAATATCTCTTCACTGGGAGTCAGACACGCTACCACCAAACTATGGAGGCGGGCTCCAGTTGAAATCATTTATAACCAAACAGTTTGCCTGATGACGATACGCAATGGAGCAATCGTGCTTTATATGAGTTGCGAAATTGTGAGAACCAGAGAGACTCATGTCAGTGTACGGGAGTACGGGATCAATGTTTATTGCCTCTACCACGTGCTTAGTAAGTACAAACGTGTTATATTCCATTTAAAAAGTTGATATTGAGATGTCATCAGGAATGCAAGTTTTGAGGACACCAGAACAGGGGGAAAACCTTAAAAGTAAATATCTGCGCGCGCGCTCCAGAACCCAAATATTGGAGGAATATAAAATGTAGGATTTAATTTCGTTATCTTTCAAGGATGCGAAACGAAGACTTTCAATAAAATCGTCCGAAAATGGCTTCAATAATTTTAATTTAAACACTACATATTTAAGATAGCTGCATAACAAATAGAATGCCTATTGTGAATTTTCTGAGGATAAACCCTGAATTTTGCTTTACTGGAAGTGAAGTCTGTATAACTATTCTAAACCTAACAGATAAACGAAAAGTTACTGCACAAGTAACTCGTTAAAATGCACAAATAATGTCAATTATAATAATGTATTGCAAAGTTAACTAATTCCGATATATTATTTGTTAGTGATTAAAATTCTCAGATACTTACTTAAAGGTATGTAATTTTTAACTTCTAAGATCCTATTCCCTTTTTCATTCAAGGAGAACTAATACTTAAAATGCATCAATTAGTGGTTCGTTTTTAAATATCTGATTGCTACTTATATCACTTTATCCCAGGTATAAGAACAAAAGTGTGCAATTAAAGGTCTTTCTATAGACTTTATCCAAAGAAACAAGACAAAAACAAGCTTTTCTGAGAACAATTTGTAGAAGATTGGGTGGAGAAAGTAATGTGAATGTAATATATTACATCTGTTTTTAGTTTTACTAACATGATAAAAATACATCCCTGATTAATTATTAAAAGCAAATAATTCAACGTAGATTTTTGGACCCCCCCCCCCCCGGAAATTGACTTCTGAATACGTGCCTGGCCCTGGTATATTGAAAATGATCTCTTTACGTCACAGGAAGTTGTTGGCTTGCATTTGGCAAGCAAATAACATATTTCAGGAACAAGTGCGGCCTTGGGGGAAGTGATCAGTTGACTCGGAGAATTGGCTAACCTCGTAAAATCAGCATTGCAAAGACCGGAATAGTGGTTTTGAATTTCAATGGGGCTTCCCTCTGAATATGATTCCAAAAGTTCCTTAACATTATCTTTATTTAAAGAGTCCTCGCTTTCATTAAGTCGACGAAATTCTCAATGCGTCGTCATTTTGAAATTCTTCACTCGGTTATTTCTTGTGATGTCATGGAAAGAATTATTGTTAAAGTATTGTAGCAAAGAAAGTTTAAACGCCATTGTCTTTAGAGTTTTATTCCTGAGACTTTACGTTATTTTGAAATCCAATAAAAATAAATATAAATTTTTATAGAAAATTGACATGTTCTCTTTTGGCAGTTCCTTACCATAATTTACCCTCTCAATTTACCCTTCACTGTTACTGATTATGCTATGTTTTCTCTTATTTCAGGCTGGGGTTCTTTATTGGAAGATACCCGTTTCGGTTTATTTCTCCGGTGCTGGTGATGGAGATAGTCTTGCTGTTTGGACTGTTTATGTTCAAGAATGAGACAAGAGTAATGAATCTTTACTTACCAGAAACTTCGCGTGTCAGAAATGACGCGACTCAGATGCAAAGGCACTTTGGCAACACTTTCCGACAGGAAAGTATTATCCTAACAGCACCGAATGTGCTAAACTTGGACGTCCTCACCTTTGTAAGTACCAATTTACTTAATAAATATGTAAAATATGAAGCTACTAACAGTGAAGCAAACAAATATATACAAATATAACAATTTGTAACTTAAAACTTCACTTATAAGAAATGACGATACTTTTCTTATAAATTGTCCGGAATTGCGATTTCATATAAAACTTTTACATATCTTCAGCCGGAAACAACAAAACTGTCACCATCGCTACAAACACTAGATGTTAATATGTTCTTGTTAGTACTACCAAAATCTGAAAATAAAACAAATTTAAAAACAGAATCGACTGCCGGTATTTCAAAATTCATTACGCAATGTTTGCTTTTAAAATAAATATCTTTTCGCAAACCATTAAATCTATCGGACCCTTTAATTGTTTTAATAATTTAACTTCTGGATTTATTTAATGGTTAAATTATCAAAAATGATCTGCTAGGGCCGATTTATCAATTTGTTTATATTTAATGTTACGAAAATGTTTTTTCTTTCTTGTTTCCAAATTACGTTTTGTCTTTCCAATATAAAATTTATCACAATCGAAACAACTAAACTGATAAATATCAGATTTTTTATAATTAGGAATTTTATATATTTTTAGAGAAATGCAATAAATTTTAATACTATATTTATTTTGAGAAACTAAAGTTATACCGTTCTCTCTAAAAAAAATTTGAAAATGTTTATTAATCCAAGGATGGTAAGTAAATTTTTTAAAATTATAATTGTCTTTTATTTTTTTAAGGGTAAAATATCATTAACAACTTTTTTATATTTGAATTTTTCATTGTTTTATACTCAAAGTCTTTATTAAAACCATTAATTAAAGCAGTATTAATAATATGTTTAGATTCTTTATTAAATTCCTCTTTATTCAGGGGTATATTTATTAATCTATAAATCAAACGATTGAAAACAGAAAATTTATGTGAACATGGGTTAAAACTTCTGTTTTTTATATTCTTATGTAACTATCAATATGAGCAGCCTTTATATAAATACCAAAGTTTAATTTATTATTTCTTATTATCTTTAGATCTAGAAAAGGAAGAAATCCATTAAGTTCAGTTTCTAATGTAAATTTTATAGCTTTATCTTGCAGTCGATTCTGTTTTTAAATTTGTTTTATTTTCAGATGTTGGTAGTACTAACAAGAACATATTAACATCTAGCGTTGGTAATGATGACGGCAGCTTTGTTGTTTCCGGCTGAAGATGTGTAAAAGTTTTATATGAAATCGCGATCCCGGACAGTTTATAAGAAAAGTATCATAATTTCTTATAAGTAGGGGGCGGATTTTGCCCTATTTGCCTATTTGATTCCTTTGTTCAGAAACGTAGGCTTTTAAGTTATAAGCACGTTTCCTACAATTATTAGTCTAACTTCTTAGTTGTATAGTGCCTATACATGCATATTTCATACGTTTGTGCCTATTCTGTTTATTAGTGCCTAAAACTGTCTTTTAGCCAATTTATTCTGCTTTATGCCTTTATCAAAGTAGGTATCAGAATTGTTTTCACGATGCCGTAATTGCTGTAATTCTCTTTGAATGAATGGGAAATGCTTACTAAAAAGATGTACTTTATTATTTGTTATTAGTCGACAGTGGGGCATTTAGGGTTTTGTTACAAAAACTAGCTTTTAATTAATTTTTGTTCTGTGCTTTGTATCTTTCTGACACAACGTGACATCATTTTAAGTGATATTAAGATTGCTGCGATGAACTTTTAAAGTTTTCTTTTCAACAATCGATTTTATTAAGGAGACACATCTGTGCAAATTGGCCCAAAACTTACATCAATCTCAAATTTAGTTTTTTTGTCTTAAAATTAATATAGACATACTTCAATAATATAAAGTTGATTTTTTCTAACGGCTCTACAGAAAACGTCACATGACTATTTAAATAACCCTACACCTGTATCGTAGCTGCTATTTGGTAATTTTAACCTCAGATTTCTCAGATTCCATATTTTCTACATTTTCCTAACTTCACAATGTTCCACAGGATGCAGTTTTCTATTAATCTGTATGAAATTCTAAACATGCCTGTAAGGGCAACTGCATATTAAGTGTATCCATTTACATTTGTTGTGTTTTTGTTATTTGTATTCAAAAAAATTATAATGCTTACTTCTTACTGAAAACGCTTAGGAAAATAAAAATTGTTAAATAGATATGATTATTTTTTCTCTTCGTTGATATGGTGAAGACAAATATTTCACATAGATACAGGTCATTAATAGATTAAAATGGGTGCAGAAACTTGTACCCCAAGCATTAATTTTTATAATTACAATATGTGGGACATTTTGAAAATCGTCTGTAATTTAGACATAAACTGCTAATTCCTCAGAAACTATTGTAACTAGAAAGCTAAACTTGGTATTATTCCATTCTTGATCGATCACAAAAATAAATGGTATAAATTTGAAATAAATCTAACAAAACCTTCAGATATTTCAATTTTCACCATTAAGCTTCCCCCAAACACATGTTTTTGTTTTTTGACATAGTTAATTACTTCACACCTTTCTGCACATTATGGTTCTTACTTAGTGAGGTGGATTTAATGTATTTTGATTATACAACAATATCTGTTGTTTTAACTTGCTATGGAGCCATTTATGATTGTGTTTAGCGAATTTGCTGCAATGATCGTCATTTTGTTATTTGTATGGTCGTTATTAAGTTCGTTGTTCAATGGTTTGATATTTGCACATTGGAAATATAAAGCTTCTTTTATCATAAGCTATGTTTAAAAAACTTTTGCGCCATTTTCTCAGAAACTACTGGAGATAAAAACACGAAACTTTCACAGATTATCAGTAAAGTTGTAGATCTACGAAAAGAAGGGTTTTTGCATTATGAGAAGAACGTTATGGCTGATTTTCTATTAAAAATCTAGAGGAAAATAATGAATAAGATGAAAATTATAAATCATTTTGAACTGTAAATAACAGAATAATAATTTGTATTATTAGCTATAGTGCATTTTAAGAGTTATTTTACTAAAATTGGGTATATCTAAGTGTTTTCTTAGCAAATTTTTAGTGCCTATTTGCCTGCCTATTTCACACATTTTAGTGCCTATAAATCCGCTCCTTACTTATAAGCGAAGTTTTAAGTTACAAATTGTTATATTTGTATATAGCAATTGAGTTAATTTTAGTGTTTCGCTCCCCTAGTTTCCAGGCATTATAGCCTACACAACCTTGATGCTTCTTTGACTTTATGTTCCTATCTGGTCCCAGTCCTGAGAAAAATAGATGTTATAGCTTGTACATACCTCGTACAGTACATACTTTCCTATGTAGACTATTACCCTACAGAACAATGGTGGTCGATCCTAACCTCCACTGGCTGGGTTCAGCGGCACCTTCATGCTTTTATGACGAGATTGCAGAGGGATGTTCAATGAAGAATGATCACAATTTTTTTTGACAATTTACTTTTTACTCATCCTCATAATTTTGATGGTCCTTCTCAAAATAGTCTCCCCTGAATGTGATGCACTTGTCCCAGCGTTTCTGCCAGTCTTCAAAGACATGCTGGAAAACATTTTTGAGAGATCCTTCAAAATCGTCTCCGCAGCCTTCTCCACTGCTGCTGATGATGGATAATGCCTCCCACGAAGGCGTTTCTTCAAGTTAGGGAATAGAAAAAAGTCACATGGGGCTAAATCCGGACTATAGGGAGGGTGAGGGATGCACTTCACGTTGATTTTTGCAAGATATTCAGCAACAACATTGGCAATATGCGGCCGCGCATTATCGTGGTGCAGCATCCAGCCTGCTTCACGGAAATGTGGTCTTTTGCGCCTGATATGGACTTACAATGTTTTCAGGACATCCCTGTAGTATTGTCCAGTTACTGATGTGTGTGCAGGTACAAAATGCTGATAAACCATTCCATGAATATCAAAGAATGAGGTGACCATAACTTTCCCAGCAGAAGCAACCACTTTTGCTTTTTGGTGGGTTGGTGATGAAGGAAATTTCCACACTGAGCTTTGCTGTTTGCTCTCAGAATCAAAATGATGTAGCCAAGTTTCATCAGCAGTGATTACGTTTGAAAGAAACTCCGGATCTTCCTCTAACATCAACTTTAACTGCATGCAGACCTGCATGCGAATGTCCTTTTGTTCGGAAATCAACAGTCTTGGAAACCATCGCGCACAAACACGTCTCATGTGTAATGTTTCTGTCACCAACGTGTGGGTGGCACCCAATGAAATGTTCAGTATTTCAGAAAGTGATCTTGAAGTAATTCGTCGATCCTCTCTCACAATGGCAGCAGCAGTGTTGATGTTTTATTCCGTAAGAGCAGTAACTGGAGCACCGGGTCCACCTTCCCTTGAAATTGATTTTCTCTCCTCTTTAAACATTTTAAACCACCTTCGAGCTGTGCTGTAGGGAAAAGCAGACTCTCTATAGGCCTCCTGTAATATTTTATAGGCCTCAACTGAAGATTTGTTGAGATGAAAGCAGAATTTCAAAGCAGCATATTGTTCCTCGCGTGTTACATCCATTGCAGCGGTAGGCGATACTGAACATGTCTGAACTTGCCTGGTTCTCACAGGCGGGAACCAGGAGTACCAACAATGAAACTACTACGATGTGTTTGTTTCACATTAAGCTAACAGAATACAATAAGATTGAATTTTAATGCGAAAAATTGTGACCGTAAAAAATTATGATAATTCTTTATTGAACATCCCTCGTATAAGTATTTACAAAACTGTTAAATAGCTTGATGTAATACTTCACAATATTTAAGACGCTATAAACATAGTCATAGGAGTTTTTCTTGCAAAGGTGTTCACTTTTACTGCATCACATTGCCTACTCTCTGCATACGTTAGATGGATGTCGCCTTGCATGTTGCCGTTTCATGGAATGGACGAATTCCTTTTGCTTATTTGACACATACGACGAATGCAAGAAGGTAGAGGATTGCAGTTTCTTTTAAAAATTGCCTTCAACTCTCCTTTACATTTCTCGCGCTTTGTCCTCCGATGTAAACCCAATAACAAAAAGTTTCTCTTTGCCTACATTTTCTAGTCCGAACTTACTTAATGTAAGACACTCGTCTGATTTAAGATGCAGAATTCTAACTTGGCAGGTAGGAGCACTGTAGTCTTCTCTACCTAAGAAAAAATTGTTGTAGTATTATAGTGGTAAGCTTTATAGTTACCACATGATGAACATACAAATAGCAAATATCGGACTTTTACCGTAAAACAAGCATTTGCGAAGCAATTGGGTCCATAGAAGGACAAAACGACTGTGAAAGTGACATAATCTGACAGAGAAAATATTCTGCATAAGACAATGTGTTCAAAGCTGCAAATTATTACAATTAATTATTTATACCACGTTATTAGCAAGTGGCAACAACACGAGGGTAAAAAAGGACAAAGCTAATGAGAATTTCCGTGTGTAAGACAGAGAGAGATATATCCCATTTACTTCCATACTGTCTTATAAGGTTGAGACAAGTGATAGAACTTGGGAAATGAGCACAAATATCAGGGTATTTCAACTGTAAGGGGCAAAAAGAGAGATGTCCTCTTCATCATTGTACAATAAACAACGGGAGGAACTTAATTTCATGGTTTTTTTGGTGCATATTAGTAAGAAATTATTATTGATATATACATGAAAATTTTCAGGCATGTTCTTAAAACCTTTATCTTTAATAATATCTATTTTTATTTGAAAAATTTGTACTGATAATTTGTTATAATTTTTTAGTTTTTGTAAGAAAAAAGCACTGAAATTTCAGATAATTATATTTTTTTAAAACAAGTATTATGAAATCAGAGAAAAATCCCTTATTATTATTACTCTTATAAGTGTGTTTAATACACACCTCAAAATTCATATGTTTTGGTTGAATAGTTTTTTCTTAAAACATGTACCGGAACCTGAAAAAATGTAAAACTGAGAAAAAGAGTTTTAAAGTTTATATATTGATTACTGACTTCTCACATGAGTCAGAACATTCCTGCTGCATAGTCTTGACCCTCTCTATTCTCACTTGTTCTTTTCAAGTTCGTCTTCATTTGTCTTGTCTTCTTGGTCAGTTCTTCAACCATTTTATCTGCTTTCAGGACTCGCAGCTCATCAATTTCTGTAGATTCTGTTAATTTAACGCATGTGCACGTCGGCCGACTCCTTTGACGAACCTTTATAATCGTTTTACAACCCCGGCCCTCCTTCTCCCGGTCCTTTCTGCAAGGTTGTCACCTTTCTCAATACGTCATGGGTTTCGTACGAGGTTTCGTCTAAATAAATTATCTTATGTCCATTACGGCAAAAATTTCTTTATATATATATGTCGCCAAGCTACAATTCTACTGGATCCCGGACGAATGTCCGGTAACTCAAAGCTGTAAGGACCCTGCATCATTTCACCCATTCCATTCATCGTCCGATATGACAGCGTTGGAGGACGTAAAATTACAAACAAAAATTACTTGATTCTATAATCACCCTTTATCTTATTCAAAGTGCGGTGTTTGAAGCCCAGCTCCTTTAGGAGACCGCGCAAAATGCAGTGCTGATAAGGAAAATCACAAATTTCTTCCAAATGTCCAACTAATTCAACTACGGTGGGCGCTCTCCCTTTTGCATGGAATCTATAAATTTGTCAGCGAATTAAATCGCATGTGAAATTATCTACTTCAGAGAAACGTTTCCTTTTGTTTTCACACTTGATCGGCGTCTTAGGTATTCCTTTCATCACAATTTTTCTTACTGTATTTCTGTGAATACCCAGAATTTATCATCAAGTTCATTGCATGACCCCCTACCAAGATTATTTTTCAGTACACATTTATATGTGTTCAAAACAAGAGCTTGATTGTGCTTAGAAAAAGTTCGCATTATAACTTTGTTTTTGAGGCTTCTCCAGTAACATAACTTGGCCCAGCAACACTTTCCAATTTACTCACATTATTGTCATCACTTTGATTATTTTCACCTGACTGAAAGTTATCTACTAATTCATTTGCATTTACCACTGCATTTCCCTCCCACGGTCTCCACATCGTGACACGCAGCGAATTTCTGCACGTAATGAAACACATCAACTGGAAGTTGGAACTCTGGCAACTGAGACTCCACGTGGAGTAAACATGCGACTGTCATTTCCAGAAAATCAGGGTTGCTATTGATCCTCAACGACAGTGTTCCATTTCTGGTGTGGAGATAGATTTATGACGGTCATTAGTGAGCGGGAGGGTAGTTTCCTTTGGTTTCCTTTGAGTCGGAACTGCACACACGTTGACTAGACAGACTTTATATGACTACTATCATGTTTAGCACACGTATTTTGTGCGCTGGGCTTACTAACCTCAATATTACATTTGGTTTCATTGTCTGTTCTATTTATATTTTCTACATTTACTTTTCTATGTTTAGTAAGACGATTGCCTATAAGCTTTCTCTTTCGAAATGTTTTTGGCCTACCCATAACATATATTCACTAATAACTTGTACAAAACATTATTCAGAACAAATAACTGTTCACATACACAGCCAAAGACGAAAGAACTAGCTACATTGGAGTTACAGTGGTACTAGCAGAAAGCTTGGAAGATCCCTTACAAAACAAGACTTAGTTCAGAAATATCTGTTAAGTATTACAGAAGTTATGATCGATTTTCTGAAAGCTTACGAAAAGGGGTGTGGCAAAAACTTAACACTCACTAATATAACACTGGGGAACCAAAAAAAAAAAAAAATATTTTCATATACCCGAAACAAAATAAGCAAATTCTTATGTAAACTGATCTGCTGATTCCCTAAGTGCCCCTCAAAATGTTGTATCACGTAACGTTTTTTAGGTATTCATAATTTTTTTATGAAAACTTACAGAAATGCGATGTGATAACCCATATTTGATTAATTGAAAATAATAGGTATTTTATTGCCAAATAACATTGAAAATAATAATAACTATTATTAATTATTATTATTAAAATAAATAAACACAAGATGATGAAAACCACATACCTGAATTATCTCATAAGTGTTTCACTTTTTTGTATTGACATGTACTCTCCCTTTTGAGGAACCAACAATAGTCTCCCAACATGGCTGAATCCCAGTGACCCTGGTAACGTCTTTCCATCTCAGAAATGTCCTGGTGAAAACGATCACCTTGCTCATCACTTACAGCTCCTATGTTTGTAGGGAAACTATCAAGGTGAGAGAGCAAAAAGTGGATTTTAAGTGACATACGGCAACCCATTTCTTTGTGGATCCTTGATAGTTCTGAGACTAAAGTTTCATAATTTTCTTCTTTGTTATTGCCCAGGAAGCCTTCCACCGCTGATTTAAATGATTTCCACGCTGCCAGTTCAACATGTTTAAGCTTTGATTCATTTAAGAAGTAGTCTTATTTGAGGACCGACAAATATACCTTCCTTCAATTTAGATTCACTTATTTTGGGAAAGATACTTCTTAAATACTCAAATGCACTTCCAATTTTGTCCAAACCTTTAACAAAATTCTGCATTAACACGAGCTTTATGTGAAGTTGGGGGAGAAGAACTTTGTTTGGGTCTACTAGTGGCACATACTGTCCGGCCGCTCTATCTCCGGCTCTGACAGTTCTCGAGAGGGGAAGCGCGTTGTTGCCAGTTCCTTAGCGGGAATTTCAAGCAGAGGAACATCTCACGCATTTGCAGATCGTAACTTCGTAAATGTACGTGGACAACGGGTATATACATGATCCCAGAATTGTTGCATATGGAGACAATATACCATTTACTGGAAAAGAAATAACAAAAAGCTACTTCGCACGAGTGGGAAATTCCTTTCTCATATAATATTGATATACATGTCGCCTTATAGCATCCTTTTAAAAAGCATCAAGTGAAGCTTTCAGGCTGCCTCCTTGCCTTTGCTTTCCCGATGTACGCGGAACTGCCGACGGCGAACTTAAATCAGCTGGCACTTTTCCTTGGTCACATTCTTCCCACCTTCAAGGCGTCACAACTCTGTCCAGCACCTTGGTAACAGGTAGTAGAGGTCCACCATTGTCCCGCTCCTTCTCGAAGTACTCACGTAGCCTGATTATAAATTCACGGCTTTGGCTCTTATAAGAGCCGAATTTTCTTGAATTCTGACGAACCAGCAGCCATATTACTAAAATAGCGATAGTAATAAGACGTACAGACGCTACAAATCGGAATTCACGCGCACACAAAAAATTAAACAAACCAATAGCGCGGGATCCAAAAGCAACTAAAAGCCACGTGGTCCACACAAAATTGCAGCGGCAACACGGTGCTGGGTTCGGAAGCCACGCCTAGCAGCGACAACGCTGATTAGCGCTAGCAGACAGTTTTAACTTCCTGACCACGACACCGGATGTACAAACTTCCAGTACTACCAACAGAAGCAGTTGGTGTGCGTGAAAGGTGTGAACGAAATAGTCGAATCGAGTGATGTTGTAAAGAATATCTTGCATGATAATGAACTTACAAGTTGGATTTCAATGTTTTGAAGCTAATATAGTCCTATACTCTCATTATAAAGATAATTCTGACGATATGTTTTCAATTACTCGGTATTATATGTTGATACTATTAACCTTCCCCCTCCACCTCCCGCAGCCAGTAAATGTCAGAGCCGGAGATAGAGCGGCCGGACAATACTTCACACTGCTTGCTCCAGGGGTATAGTCTTCCCTTTCCCCCCCACTCTTTCACTATAAAATGCTCGTCAGTTGCCCTATTGTCCTATAAGCACAAAAACAGCAATATTTTGTGAAACCTCCCTGCAGTCCCGTTAGCAATGCAACTACCTCGACGCCACTATAAATTTCCCAACCATGGTTTTGATAACTAATAGCATCTAAAATGAATGTACATGGAATCGTATGTCTCCCTCATTCCTATGGCATGAAATAAAGGTATTGAAGGTAGCAAATTGCTATTATGAAGCAACACTGCCTTTAAGCTGCATCAGTAGTTTATGTCAACTTTATTTATTTTGAGTTTGGCACACCCATGTAAATACTATTTTTATAGTAGACTCTAAAATTAATTTTACTAATAAATCTTACGTGATGGAAAATTTGTTCTAGTAATTTCGCACAGTATTCATATTCTTTACATGTATAAAAATATTATTTAATAATAAAATGGCTATTATTTTAAATGAAGTCAATATGAGTTGGTATCATACCTCATTTCTGTAATTTTATATGAAAGAATAAGAATATCTCAAAAACTTTACGTGATACAGCATTTTCAGAGGCATTTTTGGAATCAGCGAGTCATTTTGCATAAGAATTAGCCTATTTTGTTTCGGGTACAAAAAACGTGTTCCCTAGTGTAATTAGCAAATTAGGTATAAAATATTGCTCCAATGAACGTTTTAACTATATATTTGTAATCTAGAGAGATGACATTATAGTAAAATGTAAAAATAAAAAAAAAAAATTGAAGTTTAACTCCAATTACAGTACGTTCTCACGGTAAGAATGCTGAGGTTCTTGTATATTTAGTGGTATCCCCGAGCGTGGAGTCCTATGTTGGGCAATGGCCTTCAGGCGGCCGACCAATTAAAATGACGTGACTCACAATTTGGGACGCTGCAGACAGATCCACTGTAGAGTGCAAAACTCACAGATCTCTCCTTCTACAAGATTCTTAAATACCAACTTCGTGTTTATGAAACTAAACGCTCACAGAAATAGCTGAATCACACAGTTTACTGTAGAGAGAAAGGCTTTTGTCAAAGTTTGCATTTTCCATAAAGTAAAATTCTATTCATCACCTAAAGTTTATGAGTTATACAAAATTATACAAACTACATTCATTCAGAGGACTTCCTATTCAGCCAAACTACAAACTCTGTGTTTTATTAATTCATATGAAGGGTCCAGTGAAAGAACCAGGTAAGTCATTTTGTAAGAAAACTAGAAAACGAATATCCAATTTTCAAACACAATGGACGATTCTCAAACAAAACACTTCTTTCAGACATAGTGAAATATTAATGCGTCAAGTAAATTAGTGAATCAAGTAAAGTGGTACTTCCTGTCCGTTAAGTCAATAACATTGCACCAAACAAAAAAAGTTCATTCCAGTGACAATTTTTTCAGGGGAAAAAACCAGGTAAGTCATCCGAAACAGAAAGAAAACCAGAAAAGTCAGTCACCAAAGATTTTGTTTGCCATTACAATAATTGTATAACAATCATTTTTGTAATAGTTTTCAAAATTGTTACATTACTATTATTTATTTATTTTCAGTCCTATAGTATACACAAAAACAGTGTTACATAGACCACGTCAGTTTATAATACAAAATAATTACAATATAAAATAACAATATACATATGTCGACAATTTTTTTTTTAATGAAAGAGCAGAACCAGACTGAAAAATTCAATGCCATAGCCGGGATTTGAATCACGGATCTTCTGGTCTCCGTCCAGCCGCTCTAAACCATTGAGCCACTATGACCAGCGTGCCAACATGACATTAAATTCGCCAACTGACTCGTGTTTTTCCCGGTAAACCACTAGGAGTTCTCATAAACACATGAGACAACTACCTTAATGACGACTTACTATGCTGTAAGTACTTTAAGGCCCGGGTATGACATTAAATTCTCCAACTGACTCGTGTTTTTCCCGGTAAACCACTAGGAGTTCTCATAAACACATGAGACAACTACCTTAATGACGACTTACTATGCTGTAAGTACTTTAAGGCCCGGGTATGACATTAAATTCTCCAACTGACTCGTGTTTTTCCCGGTAAACCACTAGGAGTTCTCATAAACACATGAGACAACTACCTTAATGACGACTTACTATGCTGTAAGTACTTTAAGGCCCGGGTATGACATTAAATTCTCCAACTGACTCGTGTTTTTCCCGGTAAACCACTAGGAGTTCTCATAAACACATGAGACAACTACCTTAATGACGACTTACTATGCTGTAAGTACTTTAAGGCCCGGGTATGACATTAAATTCTCCAACTGACTCGTGTTTTTCCCGGTAAACCACTAGGAGTTCTCATAAACACATGAGACAACTACCTTAATGACGACTTACTATGCTGTAAGTACTTTAAGGCCCGGGTATGACATTAAATTCTCCAACTGACTCGTGTTTTTCCCGGTAAACTACTAGGAGTTCTCATAAACACATGAGACAACTACCTTAATGACGACTTACTATGCTGTAAGTACTTTAAGGCCCGGGTATGACATTAAATTCTCCAACTGACTCGTGTTTCTCCCGGTAAACCACTAGGAGTTCTCATAAACACATGAGACAACTACCTTAATGACGACTTACTATGCTTTAAGTACTTTAAGGCCCGGGTATGACATTAAATTCTCCAACTGACTCGTGTTTTTCCCGGTAAACCACTAGGAGTTCTCATAAACACATGAGACAACTACCTTAATGACGACTTACTATGCTGTAAGTACTTTAAGGTCCGGGTATGACATTAAATTCTCCAACTGACTCGTATTTTTCCCGGTAAACCACTAGGAGTTCTCATAAACACATGAGAGAACTACCTTAATGACGACTTACTATGCTGTAAGTACTTTAAGGCCCGGTTATGACATTAAATTCTCCAACTGACTCGTGTTTTTCCCGGTAAACCACTAGGAGTTCTCATAAACACATGAGACAACTACCTTAATGACGACTTACTATGCTGTAAGTACTTTAAGGCCCGGGTATGACATTAAATTCTCCAACTGACTCGTGTTTTTCCCGGTAAACCACTAGGAGTTCTCATAACACATGAGACAACTACCTTAATGACGACTTACTATGCTGTAAGTACTTTAAGGCCCGGGTATGACATTAAATTCTCCAACTGACTCGTGTTTTTCCCGGTAAACCACTAGGAGTTCTCATAAACACATGAGACAACTACCTTAATGACGACTTACTATGCTGTAAGTACTTTAAGGCTCGGGTATGACATTAAATTCTCCAACTGACTCGTGTTTTTCCCAGTAAACCACTAGGAGTTCTCATAAACACATGAGACAACTACCTTAATGACGACTTACTATGCTGCAAGTACTTTAAGGCCCGGGTATGACATTAAATTCTCCAACTGACTCGTGTTTCTCCCGGTAAACCACTAGGAGTTCTCATAAACACATGAGACAACTACCTTAATGACGACTTACTATGCTGTAAGTACTTTAAGGCCCGGGTATGACATTAAATTCTCCAACTGACTCGTGTTTTTCCCGGTAAACCACTAGGAGTTCTCATAAGGACATGAGACAACTACCTTAATGACGACTTACTATGCTGTAAGTACTTTAAGGCCCGGGTATGACATTAAATTCTCCAACTGACTCGTGTTTCTCCCGGTAAACCACTAGGAGTTCTCATAAACACATGAGACAACTACCTTAATGACGACTTACTATGCTGTAAGTACTTTAAGGCCCGGGTATGACATTAAATTCTCCAACTGACTCGTGTTTCTCCCGGTAAACCACTAGGAGTTCTCATAAACACATGAGACAACTACCTTAATGACGACTTACTATGCTGTAAGTACTTTAAGGCCCGGGTATGACATTAAATTCTCCAACTGACTCGTGTTTTTCCCGGTAAACCACTAGGAGTTCTCATAAGGACATGAGACAACTACCTTAATGACGACTTACTATGCTGTAAGTACTTTAAGGCCCGGGTATGACATTAAATTCTCCAACTGACTCGTGTTTCTCCCGGTAAACCACTAGGAGTTCTCATAAACACATGAGACAACTACCTTAATGACGACTTACTATGCTGTAAGTACTTTAAGGTCCGGGTATGACATTAAATTCTCCAACTGACTCGCGTTTTTCCCGGTAAACCACTAGGAGTTCTCATAAACACATAAGACAACTACCTTAATGACGACTTACTATGCTGTAAGTGGTTCTCAGTCTGGCTCTACCCTTTCATAGTGCGTCCTACACACGGCTAGTGTGAAAGAATAATTAATTTACATTAATTGTAACTAATTTTGGTCCGAATTATAAAGCCCGGGCCTTAAAGTACTTAAGAGCCAAACTGAAACACACGAGTCAGTTGGAGAATTTAATGTCATGTCGGCGTGCTGGCCGTAGTATCTCAGTTGGTTAGAGCAACTGCACGGAGAGTGGGAAATCCGTGGTTCAAATCCCGGCTATGGCATTGAATTTTTCAGTCAGGCTCTACTCATTCAAACCCTAGCCTATACACGGCTAGTGTATAAGAAATGATTATTTCCTCAGGTTTTAAGTTAATGTTGACATAAAAAATGTTAAAAACTGTATACAAGTTAAATTAAGACCTGAAGCTTCCTGGGGACGAATGCGCTCACTTTCTTCTCGGGCAGCAAGCCAGGTGAAAAGACGATTAGATATCGACGTTTCGGGAGTGTGCATCTTTCCCATCATCATAATATTTATAAAATGTTATAACCACAAATGAAACACTGGATATAACATAACTATAAACAGAGACAAAGCACTATCAAAATTCGCATTACTGAACAAAAGACTGTTTTCAGTAAATTAAATGCCTGGTCAGGAGATGTCGTGAGTATAGAAAATTGTGTCAATGAAGCGTAACTACTTAACTTGATTATCAAACTGTACTGATCTTTACTTCTTAATTCGACGGATTTCCATTTTAAGGCCCGTTTCCAAGAGGAGCTGAACTGAAATCCATCATCACGCTCCTTTCAGAGGAAATGGCAAAGCCTCCTTAACTCTCTGCTCCCAGTAACGGTTGCATTTTCCCAAGATGGTCGTTATCAAAACAATGCTCTGCCAGCCCAGACTTCTCAGGTTGCATTAAATGAATGCTCCGTTCATGTTCGTTTATTCTAGTAGCGACGGTCCTTCCGGTTTGTCCTGTATATGGTGTCCCACATTCACAGGGAATGCGGTACACTCCCGGAACCTGGAAGTCTGGTATGTCTTTCAGTGGTCTCAGCAGATGTTTGATCTTCGGAGGTGGCTTGTGGATGGTCCTGATGTTGTATTTGGCGAGAATTCTGCTGATTCTGCCGGATAGATTGTATAAATATCCTGATGCTGGGAGAGATGCACACTCCCGAAACGTTGATAGCTAATCATCTTTTCACCTGGCTGGCTGCCCGAGAAGAAAGTGAGTGTATACAGGTTATATTCCAAAAGACACAGAAAACAAGAACATATACGACATTCCAATTCAAAAGGGGAATAAGGATCTGTGTGGCAGATGCGGTGTTGAAAACCGTTAATATTCTCTAGTTCGATAACAAATGTTTACGGAAAGCACTCATAAATGACCCCCGAGTCTCGGTTTAAAATTATTCGGTGTTATTCTGACTCACCCTGTCTATGCCTGTTCTATAGACTCGAAGGAAAACTGGGTTTGATCTGACTGGAACACACAAGCTCTGTGTAAATGAGATGTTGCGTTGTGGTTGCAGATGGCGAAACTAGACGACGCCGTCAAGTCTACGATTGTGGATGGCATCGGTTGGAGGGATGTCTGTTTTCTGTAAGTAATACATACATTTAGGTTTGTTTTCACTAGAAGTTTAATGACATTCAAACTAGCATGTACTTTCTGACACATTGAGCAAGGAAATTCTGATAAAAGGGCAACAAAATATGAGTGGGGAGAGTAGGGTAATGGCGCTCACAGTTTCGTTGAAAATTGCTGGATTTGGGGTTTTCAGTGCTGCATCCCCTTAAGAAAAATTGTTAAGCAACTTTAAGTATTGTCACGGCGAAGAGCACAGAAAGTTCGGTGCCGAGAGATAAGCACGGTTTGTGTACACAAAGAGCCTGCAGATAAAGATAACAGTCGGATAGTGTAACACTGAGATAAGAGTTACCGACACAGATAAGTGAAGTAATTGGTACATTCTGGTGACGTCTTGATTGTTTTATAGAACTTTCGATGTCTTGTTTATTCCAGAAAGATCTATTGATTGTTAAAAAAATCTCTCGAATTTATCAATGAGGTATTTAAGAAGGCGACGACTCGCCAAGAGTCAGTCGTGAACAGTAGTAAACATAGTAAGGAGTAAACAGTTGTGGAGTGTTGTTGTAACGAGAGCTGATGAATCAGAACGCTGTTTATGTGGACATCGACCTTGGTAGATGGTGTTATGTATGTGATGTAATTCTGCTGCTACGAAATGTATTTCCACGCAAATAAAGAACATTTGGAATTTTCTTTTAATTCCACGAACACACAAAGTCACAGTATAATTACATAAATCATTTTTAAAACAGTAAATTGCAAGCTACACGAATAGACTCTATAAACGAATACAAATCAACAATTTACTTAAACAGGGAGCCACGAAAATAAACAAATATAAAAGTTTGGGTCGAGCGGTATTGCCCGCCATGTGCGGTTAATGACGCTCGAAACTGAATAAACCAATTTAATATTTCTTTATGCAATAATCGCATTTATAATTATCAGGTGTGTCAGCCCCACTGCATTCCTCATGTGCCTATTCAGAGCAGCAGACACAATGGAACCACATTTCGTTATTTTGTCCAAATTCTTCACAAATAAAACATATCTTTTGATACAGGTTCTAAATTGTCAAGTTCGTCATCGTCACATATATTTATTTGTATGTATGTATTTATTGACTGCAATTGGGTACTACCCGGTGGCAGAGTTAAAAATACAGATGAAATTACAAATACTAGATTTACAACAATAACACAATAAACAATACAAACATGATATTATTTTACTTTAGTCACTCAAAACATAACTAATTACTTCTCTATTTACATATTATATACCATTATAATTCAAAAGTTAAACTATAAACCATCTAGATTTTTTCTAAATTTCTTCAGCGACAGGGGACAGCCCTGAAAGACTGCTACAGGCAATTCATTCCATTCTTCAATTGTTCTATTAACAAAAGAAAATTTTCCTACGTCGGTTCTGTATCTTCTACCCTTAATTTTATACCTATGATCGTTTCGTCCATAATAATCCGGATTATCTAACCTTACATTAACGTCCACCCATGCCTTTACACCAAAATTAGCTTTGAATAACGCTACCAACCTATGTTTTTTACGCCTAATTCTTAATTCCTCCCATTTAGTCTCATCTCCTTTTATAGGCCCAAAATAGTTGTCTCTTTTTATGAATTTTATTGCCCTCTTCTGTATTTATTCTAATGGATCGATTTGGTTAGCTCTATACGGGTCCCAGCATGCTACTCCATATTCCATAACCGGCCGCACTAAGGCCTTGTAGGCAATTTGATAGAGTCCTCGTCCCTGGAGCTATCAGGCAAATTTATTTTCCTTCCTGTTTTTCGTTTCTTGGGATTCTTCTTTTCGGCCTTTTGGTGCTATTCCTTTTAGTTCCAATGCTTTTGTGCAACCTTTTAGAGATCAGCGTCTGTCTGCTTCCTGCGGTTGTTCCTTCACTGGAGAGACTGTTAGAATCTGAGCCGTCATTTTATTTGGCTTTCGTCGAGTGGTCATTTTGGAAACATTTGAGGGACCTGGAATGTGGAAAACATCTGCGACGAGAATTTTGATAGAACTTTTGGGCGTCTCTGAGTCTCTGGAGGCAGAAGTGGTTGGGGAGGAAAGCATAGGCAAACTGGAACAAGTGATTGGTAGAGCACTCTGATATTGTTGGTTCAGTGACGGTAAAAGTGTTTGTTGCTGAGGTCATGTCCAATACAGGCGTTTCTTGATGAGTAGATCCACTAGGCGATGTTTCATGATCTTCGTCTGCAACAGAAAGTGTCTGTTATTCTCTGGTTGTTGGCCTAACGGTAATTGTAGGTCTTCTGTGGCCATAAAATCATCACTTAACTGATCTGGGTTGAGAGGCCAAACACCAGTGCACTGAAATCCATGAGCCGCTATTTATTTGTATTACTGTATAAGATTAATGATAATTAACAAATCCCACATCACTTGAAGTGATACGTTGGATAAAATAATTCTAACATTCAAATGTGTGTTGGACAATGGCAGTCGCCTGGTGGGTAGTAGTGCTCAGGATTGAGCGTCATTACCCGCCGATGACATGTTGGATTTATCATGAGAAACACGCCTCTAACACAGCACCACAAGATCGACTAAGGTATAACTTGGTAGCCATAAATAGGAGCTCTCAACTTATGTACTTTATAAAACATGTTTATAAATCTATTCAGTGTTACCTTGTAATGATCTTGGTGTATCTGCACTAAGAAATTCATACAAAACACGCTTCTTCTCAACAAACCAACATACACTGCTCCACGACCACGTTACTCCTTCTGTGCGTTACCCCGACTGTCCGCTAGATGTCAGTGGTATGCAGTATCTGCTAGAATCATTGTGTCTCAAGAACACTGCATGAGGGTCATTGTACTACTTTCCCCTACGTGAAAGAAACTGTTGGTACAGTCTGAAATGGTGGACACGCGATAAAAGAAGATAAATAAATAAATACGAAACTGGAAATTAGCTAATCTTGAGATATTTATGACTGACTGGTTACATGATGTCACCGATCAAGCCTTTTGTAAACAGTTTAGGCTTTCGCTTATTAAAGAAACGCTTCTATTGGTATTCAAAATTGAACTTTCTCGAGAGCTGGAGTTTTAAACAAAACACTGTCTGGAAATATGCGAGGTGGCTCAATAAGTACCCGAGTTTCAAAGTACATGGTATCCTTAAAAAATTAAAAATAAATGTCTAATTAATTGTCTAAAATGTAATAAATTGTCATATCTACTTTTTCAATTTAGCTTCTTCGAATATAGGTAATAGAGATCAATAAATAATATTGGTGTAATAATGTTCAAATAAGTCCTGGGTACACAGAGCTTAAAGCTGCCCGACATTCGTCGTTTCGAATAAGGAAAACCCTGCAAAAAGGCTACTCAATTAACTCACACTTAATACGATTACTTGAGCTCTGCATCTCTTGAATGTGAGGCAGGCATGCTACAGGGTTATGCAGTGCGTCTATAGCTTTAGTACGAGCGCTGTTCAATAAAGAATGATCATAATTTTTTTACTGTCTTAATTTTTCGCACTAAAATTCAATCTTATTCTATTCTGTTAGCTTAATGTGAAACAAACACGCCGTAGTAGTTTCATTGTTGGTGCTCCTGGTTCCCGCCTGTGAGAACCTGGCAAGTTCAGACATGTTCAGTATCACCTACCGCTGTAATGGAGGTAACACGCGAGGAACAATATGCGGTTTTGAAATTCTGCTTTCGTCTCAACAAATCTTCAGTTGAGCCCTATTCAGTGTTACAGGAGGCCTATGGAGAGTTTGTTCTTCCCTACAGCACAGCTCGAAGGTGGTTTAAAATGTTTAAAGAGGGGAGACAGTCAATTTCAAAGGAAGGTGGACCCGGTGCTCCAGTTACTGCTCTTACGGAAGGAAACAACAACACTGCTGCTGCCATTGTGAGAGAGGATCGACGAATTACCTTAAGATCACTTTCTGAAATACTGAACAGTTCATTGGGTGCCACTCACACGTTGGTGAGAGAAACATTACACATGAGACGTGTTTGTCCGCGATGGGTTCCAAGATTGTTGACTCCCGAAAAAAAGGATATTCACATGCAGCTCTGCATGCAGTTAAAGTCCAAGTTAGAGGAAGATCCGGAGTGTCTTTCAAACGTAATCACTGCTGATGAAACTTGGCTACATCATTTTGATCCTGAGAGCAAACAGCAAAGCTCAGTGTGGAAATCTCCTTCATCACCAACCCCCAAAAAAGCAAAAGTGGTTGCTTCTGCTGGGAAAGCTATGGTCATCTCATTCTTTGATATTCATGGAATGGTTTATAAGCATGTTGTACCTGCACACACATCAGTAACTTTACAATACTACAGGGATGTCCAGAAAACATTGCAAGTCCATATCAGGCGCAAAAGACCATATTTCCGTGAAGCAGGCTGGATGCTGCACCACGATAATGTGCGGCCGCATATTGCCTTGCTGAATATCTTGCAAAAATCAACGAGAAGTGCATCCCTCACCCTCCCTATAGTCCGGATTTAGCCCCATGTGACTTTTTTCTATTCCCTAACTTGAAGAAACGCCTTCGTAGGAGGCATTATCCATCATCAGAAGCATTGGTGAAGGCTGCGGAGGTGATTTTGAAGGATCTCTCAAAAAATTGCTTCCAGCATGTCTTTGAAGACTGGCAGAAACGCTGGGACAAGTACATCGCATTCAGGGGAGACTATTTTGAGAAGGACCATCAAAATTATGAGGATGAGTAAAGGTACGTTATAAAAAAAAAAAAAAAACTGATCATTCTTTATTGAACAGCCCTCGTAGCTTTCCAGTTTGTTTAATATCTGGATTGGAGGAAACAGATGCTCTGAGTTTAAATTATACTACCTAAGGTGTTCTTTAAGCCTGGTTTAATATTTTCAACAAATATCTTGGGCAGTCATGACAACCGACCTGCTTGGGACGTGTCAGCGAGCTTCTGTTTGTTATTTATTCCATAGTTGTTTAAGAATTTTACAAATTTTTAATAAGTAAGGGTTATATTGTGTTATTTTATGTTCAGCTCGTTTAATCTTTTTGGTTTCAGTTACTCATCGTTTTTCACAAATAATGCAAGTAACCTTAACGACCAAATGTTTGGTGAAGTGGAGGAGCTTGATAAGGCACTAACTGAGTGTATATATGATTCACCAATAAAGCTGTGGGAGAGAAATGGATCAAATGACGTCGTACATACTCTCTCCCAGAAAAAGATACTCAAAGATATCACTGATGCACTAAACACCACGTAAGTGTCCTCAGCAGATATTGCATGTAAGATGTCTGAATACATATATTAACGAGTAAAGTAATTTGCTGCTGTGCAATATTATTATTTTAATGGGCTACATATCTTTACTTTTCAATAGATTGACTAAGAAGCAATTCTCTGATAGTGGGTCTTTAAGCGAATAAAAATAATGACAAATTAGGCTTTTAGCAAATAATGTAAACCATTACTACACTTTAAAAACAATATTCTTAGTCAGTTTTATGTAACTATACTATGTTTATGTGAACAGTCCATCATTTAGTTTTAATTTAATTTGGAAATTCAAACAGTCGTAAAGTCTGAATACAATGAACGACTGTTGAATTAAAAACTAAATTTGAGGAATGTTCTTTCAAAATTTGTTTCATTCAGGATATTGAACTTTCCAGGAAACATGCTTTTTATTTCGACCTAGAGAAGAAGGTTAGAAAACAATTAGATCTTTCTATTTTAAATAAAATATACTAGTGATATATATTGGAAGCATATTTCAGTATGGACAATTGTAGAGTGATTTCTTTGAACTGTTTCAAAAGCTGATAAACTCATTTATACAGGATAAAGAAATGTTGCTACTGTGTTTCAGTTTTGTTTTCATCCTTTATTTGTATGTAATTATTAATTCATTCGGTCGTTCATTTATTCATTTATTTATTATTACAATAGTCCCAATAGATCAGTAAGTTGTGCACTTCATTATTGACTTATGTTGTTACTTTTTACCAGACATTGGATCCCGTACACCTTAACGATCAATGTACGTACACAGGTACTATACAAGGCCAAGCGAGACATCAACAAACGTCCGTGTCAACAAGTATACCGATGCGCTGTGTGTGTACACTCCGGTACAGATACAAAATGTAACCTACGTTGCAATATGTCATCCTCCTCATTGCTTTCAATGTGGGAATTACAGTGAACAACCATGTACATTCGTAAATTGTCGAATGTGAATTTTCTGCGTCTCTCCCTGAAACAATATAAAAGTATTGGGAGAAAGTTCGTTCAACGTCACATGACGTTAATGGTGCATATGAGTAGTACAAATCATTTTCATATGTTTGTCCGCGACTTAGTTTATTTCTTATATTACGCAGCACTGAAAATCCAGTATTTTTGTGTAGACTACTGGACAAATTAGTTTTTGCTGGTTTGGTAGGTGGTGCATTCTGTATATTGTTAATTTTGCAGACATCTCCTTGACTGCTTTTAGACAGCTCGAAATTACATTCTTCAAGCATTTTAATGGCTGTTAATAATACCCAAAACTTTGATTTATAAAATGGAGACTGTCCAATAATTGTTATGAAAGTAATGATATTAACATAATATGTCAAACACCTTGTACTCCCTGGAAGGCAGATCTACCTGCGTGGCGAGCAGTAGTTGTAATGAAACTAAAGCTACGCGTTGTGAACCGGACTATCCCTGCGTGTTGTCCCTGGGTCTGATCTACCTGCGTGGCGAGCAGTAGTTGTAATGAAACTAAAGCTACACGTTGTGAACCGGACTATCCCTGCGTGTTGTCCCCGGGACTGATCTACCTGCGTGGTGAGCAGTAGTTGTAATGAAACTAAAGCTACGCGTTGTGAACCGGACTATCCCTGCGTGTTTCCCCGGGTCTTATCTACCTGCGTGGCGAGCAGTAGTTGTAATGAAACTAAGGCTACACGTTGTGAACCGGACTATCCCTGCGTGTTGTCCCCGGGACTGATCTACCTGCGTGGTGAGCAGTAGTTGTAATGAAACTAAAGCTACACGTTGTGAACCGGACTATCCCTGCGTGTTGTCCCCGGGACTGATCTACCTGCGTGGTGAGCAGTAGTTGTAATGAAACTAAAGCTACGCGTTGTGAACCGGACTATCCCTGCGTGTTGTCCCCGGGTCTTATCTACCTGCGTGGCGAGCAGTAGTTGTAATGAAACTAAGGCTACACGTTGTGAACCGGACTATCCCTGCGTGTTGTCCCCGGGTCTGATCTACCTGCGTGGCGAGCAGTAGTTGTAATGAAACTAAAGCTACACGTTGTGAACCGGACTATCCCTGCGTGTTGTCCCCGGGACAGATCTACCTGCGTGGTGAGCAGTAGTTGTAATGAAACTAAAGCTACGCGTTGTGAACCGGACTATCCCTGCGTGTTGTCCCCGGGACAGATCTACCTGCGTGGCGAGCAGTAGTTGTAATGAAACTAAAGCTACACGTTGTGAACCGGACTATCCCTGCGTGTTGTCCCCGGGTCAGATCTACCTGCGTGACGAGCAGTAGTTGTAATGAAACTAAAGCTACGTGTTGTGACCCGGACTATCCCTGCGTGTTGTCCCCGGGTCTGATCTACTTGTGTGGCGAGCAGTAGTTGTAATGAAACTAAAGCTACACGTTGTGAACCGGACTATCCCTGCGTGTTGTCCCCGGGTCTGATCTACCTGCGTGGCGAGCAGTAGTTGTAATGAAACTAAAGCTACGCGTTGTGAACCGGACTATCCCTGCGTGTTGTCCCCGGGACTGATCTACCTGCGTGGCGAGCAGTAGTTGTAATGAAACTAAAGCTACGCGTTGTGAACCGGACTATCCCTGCGTGTTGTCCCCGGGTCTGATCTACCTGCGTGGCGAGCAGTAGTTGTAATGAAACTAAAGCTACGCGTTGTGTACCGGACTATACCTGCGTGTTGTCCCGGGTCTGATCTACCTGCGTGGCGAGCAGTAGTTGTAATGAAACTAAAGCTACACGTTGTGAACCGGACTATCCCTACGTGTTGTCCCCGGGTCTGATCTACCTGCGTGGCGAGCAGTAGTTGTAATGAAACTAAAGCTGCACGTTGTGAACCGGACTATCACTGCGTGTTGTCCCCGGGTCTGATCTACCTGCGTGGCGAGCAGTAGTTGTAATGAAACTAAAGCTACGCGTTGTGAACCGGACTATCCCTGCGTGTTGTCCCCGGGACTGACGTCAGCAGTTACATACTGCGAGACTCGTAAACTTTATATCCCTTTAAAGGTGTATGCGATCCGATATCTGCTTATGTCACACTAAATATTTTCCTTTTGGCTTTTTTTGTTCGTTAGATTTTAATTTAATTTTGTTAGCTTCATTGAAAGTAAACATAACAAAAAGCATAGAACACTAAAACAATTACATGTCAATATGGAAAGATTTAATAATTGTTAAAATACACATAGAAAGCTAGCACAGCCGTTATACATTCGTAGTCTCATATCTAGACATGGTTTCTGTAAGGGCATCTGATGCTTGCAAAGTTTTTAACAGTATAGAAGCATCCTTTATTTTTTTTCTTTGCTAATGGGAATGATACTATATATTATATATATTATGATATGATATATGATAGTGAATGATACTAGTTTTGGATGACATTTTCTTCTAAGAAGTTGACCTTCAATTGAATCTGTCATTGTTCCTTATATTCTTGTACACAATCAGTTTGAATGGTAATTGTTCACTGTCCTTCAGGCTTCATTGAGTATTTTCAGAATGTCATCTTTTAAAGTGTCAAGAGACAAGAGGTATTCTGTTCTTCTGTATGATTCTACCAAATACTCGGCTTGGAGCCGTGTAACTGCGTGTATAGACTGGAAAGTAATGAAGAATACTCGTGAGCTAGAACTCTTTTTCAAGTACGTAAAACACGAAGCTAAGTTACAGTGAAGCAAAATATAATATACAAGTACAATAATTTGTAAAATAAAACTTCACTTATCTTAAAAGAAAATGATGAAAATGTTCTTATTAATTGATGAGGATCGCGATTTCGTGAAATCTTATTCACATCATCTGCTCAAACAGACTCGTTGTCAAGGTCACGCTCACTAGAAGTCACTATTGTGACTTTGTGTGTTCATGAAATTAAAAGTCCAATTGCACCACTCAGAAATGTTCTTTATTTCCACCGAATTACAATCGAAGCACTTGCCGATTACATAGAATTACGTAATGCACACAATTACAATTCACCAGTTCGTCTGTCACAGGTCCACTGCACGCAGTTACGTACACTTCTCCGATGCACGTACGCAGTCCGTTCCCTCACTGGGCGATCCTCACGGCTGCTCGACAAGAACTGAACTGAACTCACTCACTGCAGCCCCCTTTTATAGGGATATCACTGTTTCTCGAAGTCTCTCGTTTCAGTGAATCACCGCGAATGTTCCAGACGGCCGGGGGAGGGGGAAGAGGCGGCCAGCGACCAGTGACACTTCCCCAATCATCTCCTCAGTTAGTGACTGAGATAAATGGGTGGGCGTGGTCCGAATGCCTCTGGTCCCCTACCCAGCTGTCAGTTGGTCGTGCTTTCCGATAATTGGGTGACACTATATTGTCACGGCAACAGGCATAAAATTTTCTGCACAAATAAGAAAACAGTCGGCGGATAAAGTTTCGTGGTAATAATGAGCAGTTAATGATAGCGCGGCTATTGTAAACAAGTGCCGGCAACCAGAGATAACTGAGGCAAAGGCCTGCCGGCATAGATTAAGTTACGCTTCTGGAATGTGATAGAATATTTGGTTTCTTTATTATTCCGGAAATTTCTGGACTGATTGAGATTGTTCGGGTTCTGGTTTATCTTAGAACAATCTAGAATTACGAATTAAGTATTTAAAGGACGTGACGGCTCACAAAGTGAGTAGTTGTAAACAGAGTGAGTAAGCAGAGAGAACAGCTGAGAGTGTTGTTGTTGTAAAGACAGTTATGAAACAGCGTTGTAAACGAGAGACAGCTGGAAGTGTTATTGTAACGAGAGCTAATCTGCTGTCACTGTTATTGTCATCGACCTTGATAGACTGATGATGTACGTAACGTAATGCTGCTGTAATCTATAAGAGTATTTCTACGAAAATAAAGAACATTTAGAAATTCGACAAATTGGACTTTTAATTCTAAGAACCCACAAAGCCACAATATTTTTGCCCGTACTACCAAAATCTGAAATTGAAATAAATTTAAAAACGGAATCGACTGCCGGTATTTCAAAATTCATTACGCCATGTTTGTATTTTAAAATAAATAATTTTCCTCAAACCATTAAATCTATCGGACCATTTAATTGTTTTAATAATTTAACTTCTGGATTTATTTCATGGTTAAATGACCAAAAATAATCTGCTACGGTCGATTTATCAGTTTGTTTATACTTAATGTTATGAAAATATTCTTTCGTTCTGGTTTCTAAATTACGTTTTGTCTTTCCAATATAAACTTTATCACAATCGAAACAAATTGATAAATACCAGAGTTTTTATTATTAGGAATTTTATCCTTTTTAGACAAATGTATTAAATTTTAATACAATATTTATTTTGAGGAACTAAAGTTATAGCAAATTCTTTTAAAATTCTTTGAAAATGTTTATTAACCCAAGGATGGTAAGTAAATTTTTAAACATTATAATCGTAATGAGAATTAAGGAGGCTTTGGCGATTTTCTCTGAGAAGAGCCTGCTCAATCGTGATTCTGGATTTCAGTACAGCTCCTGTTGGAAACCGTCCTCAAAATGGAAATCCGTCGAATTAAGAAGTAAAGATCAATACAGCTTGATAATCAAGTTAAGTAGTTACGTTTCTTTGACACAATTTTCTATACTCACGCCATTTCCTGACCTGACATTTAATTTGCTGAAAACAGTCTTTTGTTCAGTAATGCGAATTTTGATAGTGTTTTGTCTATATTGGTGTTATATCCAGTGTTCCTTTTGTGGTTATAACATTTTATAAATACCCTGATGATGGGAGAGATGTAGACTTCCGAAACGTTGATATCTAATCGTCTTTTCACCTGACTTGTTGCCCGAGAAGAAAGTGAGAATATACATATATGCCTATTATAACAGAAAAACAGATGTTCATTGTGAAATAAGTGTTCATTGACTTATCATTTCGTATATTCTTCATGGTCTACTTTTATGGCTGCATAATTAGCTCTGAGTATAACCAGGAAATATGGTTGAAAATGCAGTCCAGTTACAGGATATATGTAAGAAGAATCATTATTAAAATAATGAGTAATATAGTACAATCCAACTATGGGAAAGTGACTGGAGACGGTGGTAGGGAGGTAAGGAATTATAATTATGTTAGTGGAAATTAATTATTCTTTCACACTAGCCGTGTGTAGGACGCACTATGAAAGGGTAGAGCCAGACTGAAAAATACAATGCCATAGCCGGGATTTGAACCACAGAACTTCTGGTCTCCGTTCAGCCGCTCTAAACCATTGAGCTACTATTGCCAACGTGCCGACATGACATTAAATTCTAAAAATGACTCGTGTTTCTCCCGGTAAACCACTATGAGTTCCCATAAACACATGAGACAACTCCCGTAATGGCGACTTACTATGCTGTAAGTACTTTAAGACTGGGTATGACATTAAATTCTCCAACTGACTCGTGTTCTCCCGGTAAACCACTAGGAGTTCTCATAAACACATGAGACAACTACCTTAATGGCGACTTACTATACTGTAAGTACTTTAAGGCCCGGGTATGACATTAAATTCTCCAACTGGCGCGTGTTTTTCCGGTAAACCACTAGGAGTTCTCATAAACACATGAGACAACTACCTTAATGACGACTTACTATGCTGTAAGTACTTTGAGGCCCGGGTATGACATTAAATTCTCCAACTGACTCGTGTTTTTCCCGGAAAACCACTAGGAATTCTCATAAACACATGAGACAACTACCTTAATGACGACTTACTATGCTGTAAGTACTTTGAGGCCCGGGTATGACATTAAATTCTCCAACTGACTCGTGTTTTTCCCGGTAAACCACTAGGAATTCTCATAAAAACATGAGACAACTACCTTAATGACGACTTACTATGCTGTAAGTAGTTTAAGGCCCGGGTATGACATTAAATTCTCCAACTGGCGCGTGTTTTTCCCGGTAAACCACTAGGAATTCTCATAAACACATGAGACAACTACCTTAATGACGACTTACTATGCTGTAAGTAGTTTAAGGCCCGGGTATGACATTAAATTCTCCAACTGACTCGTGTTTTTCCCGGTAAACCACTAGGAATTCTCATAAACACATGAGACAACTACCTTAATGACGACTTACTATGCTGTAAGTACTTTGAGGCCCGGGTATGACATTAAATTCTCCAACTGACTCGTGTTTTTCCCGGTAAACCACTAGGAATTCTCATAAAAACATGAGACAACTACCTTAATGACGACTTACTATGCTGTAAGTACTTTGAGGCCCGCGTATGACATTAAATTCTCCAACTGACTCGTGTTTTTCGCGGTAAACCACTAGGAATTCTCATAAACACATGAGACAACTACCTTAATGACCACTTACTGTGCTGTAAGTAGTTTAAGGCCCGGGTATGACATTAAATTCTCCAACTGACTCGTGTTCTCCCGGTAAACCACTAGGAGTTTTCATAAACACATGAGACAACTACCTTAATGACGACTTAATATGCTGTAAGTACTTTAAGGTCCGGGTATGACATTAAATTCTCCAAGTGACTCGTGTTCTCATAAACACATGAGACAACTACCTTAATGACGACTTACTATGCTGTAAGTACTTTAAGGCCCGGGCATGACATTAAATTCTCCAACTGACTCGTGTTTCTCCCGGTAAACCACTAGGAGTTTTCATAAACACATGAGACAACTACCTTAATGGCGACTTACTATGCTGTAAGTACTTTAAGGCCCGGGTATGACATTAAATTCTCCAACTGACTCGTGTTTCTCCCGGTAAACCACTATGAGTTCTCATAAGCACATGAGACAGCTACCTCAATGGCGACTTACTATGCTGTAAGTACTTTAAGGCCCGGGTATGACATTAAATTCTCCAACTGACTCGTGTTTCTCCCGGTAAACCACTATGAGTTCTCACAAGCACATGAGACAACTACCTTAATGGCGACTTACTATGCTGTAAGTACTTTAAGGTCCGGGTAGGACATTAAATTCTCCAACTGACTCGTGTTTCTCCCGGTAAACCACTATGAGTTCTCATAAGCACATGAGACAACTACCTCAATGGCGACTTACTATGCTGTAAGTACTTTAAGGCCCGGGTATGACATTAAATTCTCCAACTGACTCGTGTTTCTCCCGGTAAACCACTATGAGTTCTCATAAGCACATGAGACAACTACCTTAATGGCGACTTACTATGCTGTAAGTACTTTAAGGCCCGGGTATGACATTAAATTCTCCAACTGACTCGTGTTTCTCCCGGTAAACCACTATGAGTTCTCATAAGCACATGAGACAACTACCTTAATGGCGACTTACTATGCTGTAAGTACTTTAAGGCCCGGGTATGACATTAAATTCTCCAACTGACTCGTGTTTCTCCCGGTAAACCACTATGAGTTCTCATAAACACATGAGACAACTACCTTAATGGCGACTTACTATGCTGTAAGTTCTTTAAGGTCCGGGTATGACATTAAATTCTCCAACTGACTCGTGTTTCTCCCGGTAAACCACTATGAGTTCTCATAAGCACATGAGACAACTACCTTAATGACGACTTACTATGCTGTAAGTACTTTAAGGCCCGGGTATGACATTAAATTCTCCAACTGACTCGGGTTTCTCCCGGTAAACCACTATGAGTTCTCATAAGCACATGAGACAACTACCTTAATGGCGACTTACTATGCTGTAAGTACTTTAAGGTCCGGGTATGACATTAAATTCTCCAACTGACTCGTGTTTTTCCCGGTAAACCACTAGGAGTTCTCATAAGCACATGAGACAGCTACCTTAATGACGACTTACTATGCTGTAAGTACTTTAAGGCCCGGGTATGACATTAAATTCTCCAACTGACTCGTGTTTCTCCCGGTAAACCACTATGAGTTCTCATAAACACATGAGACAACTACCTTAATGACGACTTACTATGCTGTAAGTACTTTAAGGCCCGGGTATGACATTAAATTCTCCAACTGACTCGTGTTTCTCCCGGTAAACCACTAGGAGTTCTCATAAACACATGACACAACTACCTTAATGACGACTTACTATGCTGTAAGTACTTTAAGGCCCGGGTATGATATTAAATTCTCCAACTGACTCGTGTTTCTCCCGGTAAACCACTATGAGTTCTCATAAACACATGAGACAGCTACCTTAATGACGACTTACTATGCTGTAAGTACTTTAAGGCCCGGGTATGACATTAAATTCTCCAACTGACTCGTGTTTCTCCCGGTAAACCACTAGGAGTTCTCATAAACACATGAGACAACTACCTTAATGACGACTTACTATGCTGTAAGTACTTTAAGGTCCGGGTATGACATTAAATTCTCCAACTGACTCGTGTTTCTCCCGGTAAACCACTATGAGTTCTCATAAGCACATGAGACAACTACCTTAATGACGACTTACTATGCTGTAAGTACTTTAAGGTCCGGGTATGACATTAAATTCTCCAACTGACTCGTGTTTCTCCCGGTAAACCACTATGAGTTCTCATAAGCACATGAGACAACTACCTTAATGACGACTTACTATGCTGTAAGTACTTTAAGGTCCGGGTATGACTTTAAATTCTGCAACTGACTCGTGTTTCTCCCGGTAAACCACTATGAGTTCTCATAAGCACATGAGACAACTACGTTAATGACGACTTACTATGCTGTAAGTACTTTAGGGTCCGGGTATGACATTAAATTCTCCAACTGACTCGTGTTTCTCCCGGTAAACCACTATGAGTTCTCATAAGCACATCAGACAACTACCTTAATGACGACTTACTATGCTGTAAGTACTTTAAGGTCCGGGTATGACTTTAAATTCTCCAACTGACTCGTGTTTCTCCCGGTAAACCACTAGGAGTTCTCATAAGCACATGAGGCAACTACCTTAATGACTACTTACTGTGCTGTAAGTACTTTAAGGTCCGGGTATGACATTAAATTCTCCAACTGACTCGTGTTTCTCCCGGTAAACCACTAGGAGTTCTCATAAACACATGACACAGCTACCTTAATGGCGACTTACTATGCTGTAAGTACTTTAAGGTCCGGGTATGACTTTAAATTCTCCAACTGACTCATGTTTCTCCCGATAAACCACTAGGAGTTCTCATAAACACATGAGACAACTACCTTAATGACGACTTACTGTGCTGTAAGTACTTTAAGGTCCGGGTATGATATTAAATTCTCCAACTGACTGGTGTTTCTCCCGGTAAACCACTAGGAGTTCTCATAAGCACATGAGACAACTACCTTAGTGACGACTTACTGTGCTGTAAGTACTTTAAGGTCCGGGTATGACTTTAAATTCTCCAACTGACTCGTGTTTCTCCCGGTAAACCACTAGGAGTTCTCATAAGCACATGAGACATCTACCTTAATGACGACTTACTGTGCTGTAAGTACTTTAAGGCCCGGGTATGACATTAAATTCTCCAACTGACTCGTGTTTCTCCCGGTAAACCACTATGAGTTCTCATAAGCACATGAGACAACTACCTTAATGACGACTTACTATACTGTAAGTACTTTAAGGCCCGGGTATGACATTAAATTCTCCAACTGACTCGTGTTTCTCCCGGTAAACCACTATGAGTTCTCATAAACACATGAGACAACTACCTTAATGATGACTTACTTACTTACTTACTTACTTACTTACTTACTTACTTACTTACTTACTTACTATTTAATGTCATATTGGCACGTTGGCCATAGTAGCTCAATGGCTTAGAGCGGCTGGACGGAGACCAGAAGATCCGTGGATCAAATCCCGGCTATGGCATTGAATTTTTCAGTCTGGCTCTACCCTTTTATAATTATGTTAATTGCTAAGTTTGCAGTGCAATTACTAAACTGACATAGTACCCAAACTTGATGTATTCTTCAGCAGATTCAAGAAATTCCTCAAAGAGGGGAAACCTGCAAATCCACCTGATTTTATTATTGTCAGCTGTTCTTTGTAAATGTAATAAAACATTTTGCATTCGCTGTCTTTTGGTTTAACTCTTAAGTTTGCATATATCAGCTTTTGCTAAAACCCTGTGAATTAGCCTGCTTCTGAACGCCACTTTTGCTAAATCCTGATTCACAGTATGACTTGGAATTCAAAACCTGTCGTTGCATTGTATAGCTCAATTTAGAAAAATTGCATTTATCAAGTTTTGATAAAATGCTTCTCAATTACAGCTACCTATTCAATTTGTGGGGAAATGGTTTTAAGACCTGCAAGTAACAAGTATCAACAATGAATCAATTGAGATCATGGATTCAGTGTGACCAGTGCTTATGTAAGTCATTTTTAACTTCTCTCAGGGTTAAATGCATAACTTTGCACAGCTATGAGTACCAGCTGCTTTTAGTAGTAGGGCCGTATTTCAAAAGCGCACTAAACCTGTGATTTTGGTTCTTCTGGGGGCAGGGTATGTGTACTTTTAGAAAACTATACAACATTTAAGGTATTGTACACATTGTTATTAACATTGCTTTTAACACATAATGCCCGATTTCACCAAAATATGTTAAGAATTAACACGAGTTTAGCAATAGTTATAACAAAAATTGTATGTCACCAACAAGTGTTAGCGTAACACTCGTGTTAAATTTCTTGTTAAGGTGAGAAGGTACTGCTATTTCCCTGAATTTTGGGTGCACATTAACAAGAAATTATTATTGGTATGTACATGAAAATATTCTGGCACATTCTTAAAACCTTTATCTTGAATAATACCTATTACTATTTGAAAATTTTATTCTGATAATTTTTTATAAATTTCAGATAATTTTATTTTTTTAAACAAGTATTATGAATCTTAGAGAAAAATCCCTTCTTATTATTATTCTTATAAGTCTGCGTGATACACACAAAAAATGTCATATGTTTTGGTTTATTCGTTTTTAAAAAAAGTGTACCGGAACCTGAAAAAAATGTGAAACTGAGAAAAACAGCTTTAAAGTTTATATATATATTACTGACTTCTCACATGAGTCAGAACATTCCTGCTGCATAGTCTTGACCCTCTGCACTCTCACTTGTTCTTTTCAAGTTCCTCTTCATTTGTCTTGTCTTCTTGGTCAGTTCTTCAGCCATTTTATTTACTTTCAGGACTCGCAGCTCATCAATTTCTGTTTATGGCTACTATCATGATTAGTACAGGTATTGTGTGAACTGGGTCTACTAACCTCAATATTACATGTGGTTTATACGAGGTACGTCCAGAAAGTAAGTTCTGTTTGGTAATAAAATTAAATTGTGTACAGATGAAGAAAAACTATTTATCGCACAAAATACTACAACGCTTAAACTACTTTTCCACATAACTGCCGAAATTTTTCAGGCATTTGTCATAGCGAGGCACAAGTATCTGTATACCTTCTTCATAGAAGTTTGCTGCTTGTGTCTTCAACCAGCTGGAAACATTTTCTTTCAGCTCTTCGTCATTGTTGAAGTGTTGACCGCCAAGGAAAGATTTGAGGTGCAAAAACAGATGAAAGTCGCTAGGAGCGAGATCAGGGCTGTACGGGGGGTGGTCAAACACGTCCCAACCAAATTCCTGGAGGATGTTTTTCGTCGCATTTGCAGTGTGTGGTCATGCGTTGTCGTGAAGAAACACAACACCTTTAGACATCGTAAATTTGCCGATAAATTTCAATTGGTTTCACTTTCCTAGCATTCAGAAAACGAATCACAGATCCGATTTCAGAAGCGGCGGGATTTTCAATTAACACCGACATTGTAAACAAGCACAACAAAGCGTACGTGACTGACAGCGATCTCACAATGGCGCACGTTTCTTCTCCTTGGTACAGAGCGTCTACCGCGCATGTGCGGAACTGCGAAGAAAAGAAAAAAGAAAAAAGAAGAAAGAAAAAAAAGGAGGTTCAAAGCTTGATTTTGATCAACTTCCATTCTGGAATGTTGTTTGTGACCAAAAGTGATAGATACATTCTAAGAGCAACCTCACTGTTGGGGAAACAGTCTTTGGCTATCTGCGTGTACGTGTGTGTACGTGTGTGTATCTGTGTGTACGTGTGTGTGTCTGTGTGTATGCGTGTGTATCTGTGTGTACTTGTGTGTATGTGTATCTGTGTGTACGTGTGTGTACGTGTGTGTATCTGTGTGTACGTGTGTGTATGTATGTGTATTTGTGTGTATGCGTGTGTGTATGTGTGTGTATTTGCGTCTATGCTGTGTGTATCTGTGTGTACTTGTTTTTACGTGTGTGTGTAGGTGTGTACATGTGTGTACTGGAGTGTACGTGTGTGTACGAGTGTGTATGCATGTGTACGTGTGTGTACGTGTGTGTATCTGTGTGTACTTGTGTATCTGTGTGTACGTGTGTGTGTATGTGTGTGTATTTGTGTGTATGCGTGTGTGTATGCGTGTGTGTATGTGTGTACTTGTGTATCTGTATGTAAGTGTGTGTATGTGTGTGTATTTGTGTGTATGCGTGTGTGTATCTGTGTGTACTTGTGTATCTGTGTGTACTTGTGTATCTGTGTGTACGTGTGTGTATGTGTGTGTATGCGTGTGTATGCGTGTGTGTATTCGTGTGTGTATCTGTGTGTACTTGTGTATCTGTGTGTACGTGTGTGTATTTGTGTGTATGTGTGTGTATTTGTGTGTATGCGTGTGTGTATGCGTGTGTGTATCTGTGTGTACGTGTGTGTATGTGTGTGTATTTGTGTGTATGCGTGTGTGTATTCATGTGTGTATCTGTGTGTACTTGTGTATCTGTGTGTACTTGTGTATCTGTGTGTACGTGTGTGTATGTGTGTGTATTTGTGTGTATGCGTGTGTGTATTCGTGTGTGTATCTGTGTGTACTTGTGTATCTGTGTGTACGTGTGTGTATGTGTGTGTATTTGTGTGTATGCGTGTGTGTATCTGTGTGTACTTGTTTTTACGTGTGTGTAGGTGTGTACATGTGTGTACTGGAGTGTGCGTTTGTGTACGTGTGTGTATGCGTGTGTACGCGTGTACGCGTTTGTTTTTACGTGTGTGTGGGTGTGAGTACGTGTGTACGCGTTTGTACGTGTGTGTACTTGTTTTACGTGTGTGTAGGTGTGTATACGTGTTTGCACGCATTTGTACGTATGTCTACGCGTTTGTTTTTACGTGTGTGTAGGTGTGTACATGTGTGTACTGGAGTGTGCGTCTATGTACCTGTGATCATGCGTGTGTACGTGTTTGTACGCATTTGTACGTATGTGTACGCGTTTGTTTTTCGTGTGTGTAGGTGTGTACATGTGTGTACTGGAGTGTGCGTTTGTGTACGTGTGATTATGCGTGTGTACGTGTTTGTACGTGTGTATACGCGTTTGTATGTGTGTACGCGTTTGTACGTGTGTGTACTTGTTTTTACGTGTGTGTAGGTGTGTACATGTGTGTACTGAAGTGTGCGTTTGTGTACGTGTGATTATGCGTGTTTACGTGTGTGTATGCGTGCGTACGTGTTTGTACGCATTTCTACGTGTGTGTACGCGTTTGTTTTACGTGTGTGTAGGTGTGTACATGTGTGTACTGGAGTGTGCGTTAGTGTACGTGTGATTATGCGTGTGTACTTGTTGGTACGTGTGTACGTGTGATTATGCGTTTGTACGTGTGTGTACGCGTTTGTACATGTGTGTACGTGTGATTATGCGTGTGTACGTGTGTGTACGTGTTTGTACGTGTGTGAGTGTACGTGTTTGTACATGTGTGTACGTGTTTGTACGTGTGTGTACGTGTGTGTACGCGTTTGTACGTGTGTGTACGCGTTTGTACATGTGTGTATTTGTTTTTACGTGTGTGAAGGTGTGTACATGTGTGTACTGGAGTGTGCGTTTGTGTACGTGTGATAATGCGTGTGTACGTGTGTGTACGCGTTTTTACATGTGTGTACGCGATTGTAATGTGTGTACGTGTGTGTACGCGTTTGTACGTGTGTGTACGCGTTTGTACATGTGTGTATTTGTTTTTACGTGTGTGAAGGTGTGTACATGTGTGTACTGGAGTGTGCGTTTGTGTACGTGTGATAATGCGTGTGTACGTGTGTGTACGCGTTTTTACATGTGTGTACGCGATTGTAATGTGTGTACGTGTGTGTACGCGTTTGTACATGTGTGTACTTGTGTGTACGTGTGTGTACGCGTTTTTACGTGTGTTTACGCGTTTGTACATGTGTGCACTTGTTTTTTCGTGTGTGTAGGTGTGTACATGTGTGTACTGGAATGTGCGTTTGTGTACGTGTGTGTATGCGTGTGTACGTGTTTGTACGTGTGATTATGCGTGTGTACGTATTTGTACGTGTGTGCACGTGTGAGTATGCATTTTGTACTTGTGTGTATGAATGATTAATTTCCATAAATTCACTTAAACAATAAGACTTAAATGATGAAGCCTGGGACTCAAGTATAGTAAGTCGCCACAAACTGTGTATCTCGGATGAGAGAGCCCCTAGTGGTCTACCGGGGAAATATACGAGTCAAATGGAGAATTTAATGTCAGGACGGCACGTTGGCCACGGTAGCTCAGTGGGTAATAGAGACTGGACGGAAACCAAGGAGATCCATGGTTCAAATCCCGGCCGTGGCATTGACTTTTTCCGGTTGACTATCAATACAAATCCTTAGCCTATATGCGGCTAGTGTGGAGAAATGAATAATTTCCATCAATTAACTAAAATAATAAGAGTTAAATGACGAAGCCTGGGACTTAAGTCACCACAAACGGTGTATCTCGAATGAGAGAGCCCCTAGTGGTTTACTGGAGAAATAGATGAGTCAGTTGGAGAATTTAATGTCAGGACGGCAAATTGGCCATGGTAGCTCAATGGGTAAGAGCAACTGGACGGAACCAGTAGATCCGTGGTTCAAATTCGGGCCATGGCATTGAATTTTTCATGTTGAATCTGTCAACGTGCCAAAAGTGAGCCATATCATCTGGAAAATGAACCAAGACATCTGAAACAACCTTTTGCCAATAAGGATATTGTACATGTGCCTTTCACTCTGACAAATCTGTTAAGGAAAATATAAATCATTCTAACCCAATACCTAAAACTTTTCTGTTGTACATTAGAGGTCACCCTGACTGTCAGAAAAATACTAGATAAACAGCAAAATAAAATTATATTATTCCTGCACAAAAACTAAAACAGATCCATTGGACTTCCTCTATACCGGAGCTGTGTACATGAGGCTAATCCTGTTTAGGCACAACAAAATACAGTATAAAAGTGTGCATTAGCAAACACAAGAAATGGTGCTACCTAGTTCACACAGACAAATCATGGTGCCCTTGCATATAATACGCATGACGTTATGTTCAAGAAAAGAGAAGTGTCAAGCAATGAATGGTTAGAGAAGCCATAAGCATACCAATAATTCAATAGAGAAGATGCTTTTAAGCTAAATCAGGCTTGAATTCCTGTTTTACACCGGTCAACACAATAAATCAGTTCCTATACATGTCCTCCTACCATTCCTCTAGTATCATATGAACTAATCATCAGGCATTCCAGCCACCATGTCCTCCACAGATGAGGACAAAACAGGGCAAGTATACACAAGGTGAAGACAGCTTTGAGAGTTGTGACGTATTTCAGCCGGGAGCGAAGCCTGCAGTGCATGTGACGTCAGCCAAGAGCCGTGTACTACCAAGTTGCCTACATAAATGGCGCTGTGTGTACAGAATTTGAGGGTTTAGTCAGCTGTAGCGCACTCGATGACAACAATGTAGCAGCCACGTAGCAGATGGAACTGTTAAATTTACAATGTGACGATTTATTGAAGGACAAATATACACATAAGAAAGACCTGACTAAGTTTTACAAGAATGTCCCCCAAACCAGATTTCCGAGGTTGTATTCACTTGCCGCACGGACATTGTGTATGTTTGGCTCGACATATGTCATGCAATTGGCTAAGTCCAGACCCCGAAGTATCTTGTCATAATCTAACATGCAGCCTTCGATTACAAATTTCCCAGACATTACGTCCTGACATTTATAAACTAATAGAAAAACGAAAGAGGTGTCGGAAAATGTCCACGTAATTCTGTTCTCAATGGGTCTCCTCTAATCATTTTGCACAGAAATTTACTTTATGTTTTATTTTATTTATTTTATAACCTACCTGGTCTTCCGATAAACTGCGAGTTGAAGTTTTATACATTTTCTCATAGCTTAGAGCTGAAATGTAATTGTTTATAAACTGTGACCAATTGTATAATTAAAGCAGTCAGCATTAATATTACAACACTCAAGATGTAAGTTGTACATATTATTAATACCCGATACGATTCCTGTCTTTCCTACGCTGTAGGAACCCCAACACATCAAACTATTTCCTTCCTCTTGGGCAGCAGAAATCAGCGTGGTGACGTCACATGCTAACCTGCCTTTCGTTCGGGAGCATATTTGGCGGTTAGAACTGACGTCACACCGCCACTACCTGTCTTCCCCTGGTCAACACTGATGGTTCCAAAACGGATAACGACAATGTATGTGCTGTAATTACCCCAGGTGGGAAGCTTTAGTTGAAACTCCGTAATCATTATTCCATATTCTCCTGCAAACTTTCTGCACTCAAAGACCGATCAACTAACCTTCAAGTACTTCAAGATATCTACAGTTTTTATTTCACTGATCTAAATAAAAAGAAAATTGTTACTTTCATGTGGGTCCCTTCACACTGCGGCATTAGGGGAAATGAAGAAGCGGACAAAGCTGCAAAAGAAGCAAGTCAGCTCACAGACTTAGATAAACAACAAACAGTACCTTATCAGGATATTACAAAATACTTCTCCAGAGTAATAAATACAAAATGGAAACATCTGGAATCAATCGCCTCCATAAAAGTTACGAGAGCTGTTCAATAAAGAATGATCACAATTTTTTTGACAACGTAGCTTTACTCATGCTATAATTTTGAGGGTTCTTCTCAAAATAGTCTCCCCTGAATGCCATGTACTTGTCCCAGCGTTTCTGCCAGTCTTCAAAGACATGCTGGAAACCATTTATGAGAGATCCTTCAAAATCGCCTCTGCAGCCTTCACCACTGCTTCTGATGATGGATAATGCCTCCCACGAAGGCGTTTCTTCAAGTTAGGGAATAGAAAAAAGTCACATGGGGCTAAATGCAGACTATTTGGAAGACGAGGCATGTACTTCACGTTGGTTTTTGCAAGATATTCAGCAACAACATTGGCAATATGCGGCCGCACATTATCGTGGTGCAGCATCCAGCCTGCTTAACGGAAATGTGGTCTTTTGAGCCTGATATGGACTTGCAATGTTTTCTGGACATTCCTGTAGTATTGTCCAGTTACTGATGTGTGTGCAGGTACAACATGCTGATAAACCATTCCATGAATATCAAAGAATAAGATGACCATAACTTTCCCAGCAGAAGCTATCACTTTGGCTTTTTTGGGGGTTGGTGATGAAGGAGATTTCCACACTGAGCTTTGCTGTTTGCTCTCAGGATCAAAATGATGTAGCCAAGTTTCATCAGCAGTGATTACGTATGAAAGAAACTCCGGATCTTCCTCTAACATTAACTTTAACTGCGTGTTAGCTCCATTGTAGCGGTAAGCGATACTGTACTTGCCTGGTTCTCACAGGTGGGAACCAGGAGTACCAACAATGCAACTACTACGGCGTGTTTGTTTCACATTAAGCTAACAGAATATAATAAGATTGAATTTTAATGCGAAAAATTATGATAATTCTTTATTGAACAGTCCTCGTAATTGGTAAGGAAAGGGGACACTAAGTTCTTCCCTTGTGTACTCTTAGCAGAAACGAGCAGGTCTGCGCATTGGTCATACAATGTTAACCCACTCATACCTCCTTAGCAAAGGCCAGCAACACCCGCCTTACAGTAAACCATCTCCTCACAGCTTCATCACATCACTGGAGACTTGTCCACTATTCTGAATACGCCATGCATCTTCAAACACGTTTTGCTATTCCTCAAAAGTACAAACTTGTATACGGAGATCTAATTCTAAGGATACCTATTTAGTATATACATAAGTTATTATACAACAGTTGATTGTCTAAATACTACTGTTCTACTGGTTGTTATTCAGAACTTTATCCTTATTATTTATAGATATTGAATACCTTTGTCATATTGATTTATTATTTATTGTTTTCATGTTTTTGTTTAAATAATTGCAACCAATTTACTGTGTACACTGTATTATACAGAATAGTCGTGATATGTTCTAGTTGTTCAGGAGACTCTAAATAAATAAGTAAAAAAAGATAGGCAAGAAATGGGCTTCTCTTCCTTCTACCCAATTTTCTTCATGCTAAGCTATGCTAACTGTGAGTGTGCAACTGCAATTTTTTTAGCACAGTTTTCTGTCCCATTAATCAATGATGCAAGATCTGACGTTAGAATTCAAGAGATCTTGGGATCAGTCACTGTAACTTTCCTTGGTTAGTAAGGTGAATGTTAGGGTGCTTTCTCTTGCAATATAAATTCTCTTTCACTCGTTTCCTATCAGTTTCCTTCCCCTTTCACTTAGGGGTTGCGCTGAGGTGCTCAGTATCAGGCAGATGGTGCGGATGCTTGTTCATCCGGTCAGATGAGAGCCATTTCTGAGCCTTGGTGTAGCTTGGGATTCTTAGGGGCCTCTGCGCATTTCTGCTGGCTGGTCTGCCTGCACTTCATAGCTTTCTAAGGGGCATTAAGAACAAATGCTCTCTAAAGAAAATCATTTCTATTAGTCACCAAGCAGAACCTTAGAAAATTATTACAATTTGAAGAGCTCACTTGAACCAAATCTAATTATTGTTACGATTCTTAAATTATTTTTGGTTACTTTGGACTCATTTAATTGTTGTACCTAATATGGAAATACTTATTTATAGATTGTTGAAAAGAAGGAAAACAACTACAATCAATTATGAAGATATTTCCAAGCTTATTGCCTCAGTAGAGCCCTTGCTATCAGAAGTAACACGAGATGAAACAGGCAAAATTGAGGGTGCAAAGTCTACAATTCTGTTTTGGATGCTGAGAGTAAGTATTCATTTTTTAAAAATGTATTCACTTTCATTATTGATCACTAGGGTGAGGCACTTCAATACCTTTCCAGTACCCAGTTGCACTTAGATCTCTAGTTATCTGCTCAGCTTCAGCTACATCATTTGATTGAGCCTTGCTTAGATTGCTGTTTACTACGTTCTATGAAGAGGCAGTTACAGCAATACCTTGGCCTATTCATCACCTAGTAGAAATGGTCATGTTACATATGCGAGGGGGGATGTCGTAAAGTTTTAATAATCACTCGGTGAGTGATGAACATTTTTCTGTGTCATCATTGATCCCTTGGGACATAATGTTGATAGTTTCAGTGATTTGAGTCCTTTTATTTTTTTACAGTGAGTGCCAGAAGTGACTGAGGTGTAAGATGGAGAAAATTGAGGCTGGTAGTGTGATCAAGTTCGTGCATTTGAAGGACAAAACTGCCTGGGAAATCCATGATGAGATGACGGCTGTGTATGCAAATGATTACCCATCGTATGACACTTGTGAGGTGGAAAAGGAATTTTCCAACTGGTCACATGTCCCTGACAGATGAGCGAAGAGCTGGTAGACCGTCAATGACAGACGATGCTGTCACAGTGAAGAAAGTGGAATGTTTACTACTGGAAGACAGACGAGCAACGATCCAAATGATGTTGAATGAGACACATCTTAGTTATGGTAGTGTGTGGAAAATTACTCATGACGAACTGCACATGTCTAAGGTGTCTGCACGGTGTGTTCCACGTTTGCTAACCCCTTTCCAAAAGCAAACACGGCGTCACCTTTCAAGACAGATGTTGATGCTGTTGGAACAGAATGAAGATGAATTTTGATCCTCTGGTAACCATGGATGAATCCTGGATCTATGAGTATCATCCAGACAAAACCATGAGCATGGAATGGAAACAAGCCGATTACCTCCCCCCTCCAAAAAGGCAAAGGTGCAAAAGTCAGCTGGGAAGGCCATGCTTTCAGGTTTCTGTGACAGATTATCTTGCCAAGGGTCAAACCATCGTTGGTAGATACTACTGCAATCTTCTGGACAAATTACGAGCAGCTCTGATTAAGAAACGACGCGGTATGCTCTTCTGTGCCGTAGGGGCGGGGATCCGTCCGCTTCAACTGCCGTGGTGTGGGCGCTGCGGACCCTTAGCACTCGTGCTACCTCTGACGTTACCAGAGGAACCTTGGGCCGTACTGCCGAGCCCCTCCCGTCGGGGAGTTGTTTGGATTGGGCTGGACTCGAGGGAGGCAGTGTGTTCCCGTCACCCACGGGAAATTGGTATCTCCAGCCAGGCTACGACCGTCCGGAGGGGGTAGAGGGTTGCCTCAAAAGTCCCGAGTACTAGCCTACAGAGCTAGTAGAAGGTGTACTAGATCACCAGGCTACGGCCGCCCGGAGGGGGTAGAGGGTTGCCTAAGAAGTCCCGGGTACTAGCCTACAGAGCTAGTAGAAGGTGTGCTAGATCACCAGGCGGCCCCATCGAGGTTATTCGGTAGTCTTCCCTACGGGGTTGACACGCGTAAGTGGCGTATCCACTTCCATTACGTCCTGAAGTTGTTGTCAACGGGGGGGGGGCATTTTAAAGAAATTAGTTATTGCCCTATAGAAAGACCCCCGGAGTTATCCATCGCTTCCGGGTTGAAGGAGGCCAGGGTGTTCGGACTTTTGGGTAGATCCTCTGAGCTTAACTGTCTGACAACGCACCAGCTCATTCATCTCAAGTTGCAGTTGACAAAAGAAGGTAATTTGGCTTTGAGATCTTACAGCATCCACCTTATTCGCCCGATCTCGCACCAAGTGACTTTCTTGTTCCTAGAAATGAAGAATGCGTTGTGTGGACGCTGATTTGACAACACAAATGACGTCATTAATGAAGTGGAAGAATGGTTTAAAGCAAATTCTGCAGACTTCCACAATCAAGGTTTTCGGAAGGTCAAGAAACGCTGGGAAAAATGTGTAAATCTGGATGATGACTAGGTAGAGAAGAACTAACAAACACGTATCGACACAAACACTCTATCACATTTTTAAAGGTTGATACAACTTTACAACATCCCCTCGTATGGATTTTATAAAGAAATTGAAAATGCAAGTTGACTAGGTTTTAATTTAATTGAAAAACAATAATTGAAAAATATCATTGAATTTTGTTTTTTACTAATGCGTTTAACCTATTTCTTATATATGTTATACGTTATTATGTATAGGAATTTATGTATGTTTACAATTCAATAATGTTTATATGTACTCCTACATATCAATTTCAAATTTTCCCTGAATTGCTGAGTTTTCTTGGGCCCTTAGACTCAAACGTCATAGCTCTCGAGCTATTTATCACTTTTTGTTATAAATCTACATTATCTTGATTACCCTTGTTTCTAATTTTTCCAAACCATTTTATTTCATACCGAACCTAAATACTTTCCTATTTACAATAAATTGTTTCCTGAAATTTACGCTTAATAGCATTTTAAATAAAATTTTAGTAAGTAGCTTAATCCATTCTTCTTTTCCACGTTTCCTCACATTTTATCAATAAATGGAAAAAGGTATTTGTTTCATGTTCACCATATATATTTTCCTTATTCTTTTCTTTTCCCTATACCTTTTAACCTTATTACCTCTGTTCTGGCCGATAGAAAGCCTCCTCTTGCTATTTTGTCGCAAATATCAACATACCAAACATAACCTTGGAGAGAGGTTGAAAATGGAGGCAAAAGGCTTCCGAAACTAGTCCCTCGATAATATAAAAATGCAACTGACGAAGTGTCAATAAACCGACTAAAAATAGTTTGTTCGATTAATTTTTACGTCACTGTTACTACAAGGGCTGTTCAATAAAGAATGATCACAATTTTGTTTTGACAACGTACCTTTACTCATCCTCATAATTTTGATGGTCCTTCTCAAAATAGTCTCCCCTGAATGTGATGCACTTGTCCCAGCGTGTCTGCCACTCTTCAAAGACATGCTGGAAAACATTTTTGACAGATCCTTCAAAATCGTCTCCGCAGCCTTCTCCACTGCTGCTAATGATGGATAATTCCTCCCACGAAGGCGTTTCTTCAAGTTAGGGAATAGAACAAAGTCACATGGGGCTAAATCCGGACTATAGGGAGGGTGAGGGATGAACTTCACGTTAATTTCTGCAAGATATTCAGCAACAACATTGGCAATATGTGGCCGCGAATTATCGTGGTGCAGCATCCAGCCTGCTTCACGGAAATGTGGTCTTTTGCGCCTGATATGGACTTGCAATGTTTTCAGAACATCTCTGTAGTATTGTCCAGTTACTGATGTGTGTGCAGGTACAACATGCTGATAAACCATTCCATGAATATCAAAGAATGCGATGACCATAACTTTCCCAGCAGAAGCAACCACTTTTACTTTTTGGGGGTTGGTGATGAAGGAGATTTCCACACTGAGCTTTGCTGTTTGCTCTCAGGATCAAAATGATGTAGCCAAGTTTCATCAGCAGTGATTACGTTTGAAACAAACTCCGAATCTTCCTCTAACATCAACTTTAACTGCTTGCAGACCTGCATGCGAATGTCCTTTTGTTCGGGAATCAAAAGTCTTGGAACCCATCGCGCACAAACATGTCTCATGTATAATGTTTCTGTCAACAACGTATGGGTGGCACAAAATGAAGTGTTCAGTATTTCACAAAGTGATCTTAAGGTAATTCGTCGATTTCTCTCACAATGGCAGCAGCAGTGTTGATGTTTTCTTCCGTAAGAGCAGTAACTGGAGCACTGGGTTCACCTTCCTTTGAAATTGATTGTCTCCCCTCTTTAAACATTTTAAACCACCTTTGAGCTGTGCTGTAGGGAAGAACGGACTCTCCATAGGCCTCCTGTAACATTGTATAGGACTCAACTGAAGATTTGTTGAGACGAAAGAGAATTTCAAAGCCAAATGTTGTTCCTCGCGTGTTACCTCCATTGCAGCGATAGGCGATACTGAACATTTCTGAATTTGCTTGGTTCTCACAGGTGGGAACCAGGAGTACAAACAATGAAACTACTACGGCGTGTTTGTTTCACATTAAGCTAAAAGAATATAATAAGATTGAATTTTTGTTCGAAAAATTAAGACCGCAAAAAGATTATGATCATTCTTTATTGAACAGCCCTCATGAATTCCTCCAATCCCGCATAGAAAATAAGGTATTCCCGGTGTTGGCTTTTGCGGATTTTTTTTTCTAGTAGATTTGTCCTGCAGACTTATGCCAGTAGGGATCGGTGGCTGTCGTTTTACGCCAGGATTTCCCTATGGGGCTTAGGGCTATTGGGTATAGTTCACGTACCCTTACTCCAGCCGAGCGGAAGTATTCTGTTTATGAACTTGAAACTTTGGCTGTGGTATTGGTTTGGAAAAAAATATCGTGAATATCTGGAGCATGTTGTGTTTACCCTCGAGTGCCATAACCAAGCGCTTACGTGGTCGTTGTCCTCACCGCGATCTACAGGCAGGTTAGCGCATTGGGGTGTACGTATTTCTGTCTCTCTCTCTCTCTCTCTCTTTCTCTCTCTCACACACACACACACACACAGTAGTTGGCAGGCTGAGGAACAGCCCGAAGGGGGTTAAGTCGTGTACCTGCTCTGGAAAGAGCTTAACCACGTAGTGACGGGATGTGGATGTTGCAGGATGTTGGGTGAAAATTATGTAGGTGGAAAGAAAGGAGGTAGCATGTTGCTCCTCAACGACTGAAGAATCGGGTGCTACGGCCGTCGTGCACCGCTGGTGGATAAGTTAATCAACTAGGAAAAGCAGAAATTTAAGTATCCAGACAAGAATTTTGGGTGATTGAAGTTTTGTTTAGGCAGGAGTGGAGGTCTTATGGTTACCGGTAGTGTCCGCAAGCCATGCGGGGTAGCCGGTATTGCTTTAAGCAACGCTCACGTGGTACATAATCCCCAAGAAATCTAAGTAGGACGTTCTGGTGTTGAGGTAATCTCTCGTAAAATTTGAAGGCCCGGCGCCTAATTTCATCCTCCACATAACGGAAGGGATGAAGCCTCGTGAAGTAGTCTCACGGGGAACCTTCTGCATACAGAATAAATAATCCGAAGACATTATGTTCTGTACACGCTGGAGCAGTATCAGATTTGAGCCTGCGGTCATGCCACAGACTTATCACGCGTAGAGCATGATAGGGAGGACTAGAGCCGGAAAAAGACGCAACTTCAGGGGAACAGACATCACGGACCGCCACACAGGGTATACCGATGCTCAAGCTCCCGAATGGGTTACCGAAAAGTTAGGCCCTTATCCAGCTTGACTCCCGAGTATTTGATTGAATTCTCCCACCTAATCCTTTGCCCAAAATAGGTGAATGTGGGGAAATTGGCAGGAAAGCGTCCTTGGTGAACAGGATCGCCTGGATTTTCTCCATGTTGATGGACAATCGCCAAAGCGTACACCATTCTTGGAGGAGGCTGAGGTGTCGTTGTATAGGGTTGAAGGCCCTGCGTGGATTTCTGTCTGTAGTATATAACAGCACGTCGTCGGCATACTGTGCTTTATTGACATGCTGTTCAAATGTGTAGTGTTTAACGCCCGCTTTTACTACATACGGCACCGCAGGCGGTGACACTGATGATGCATGAGATGAAGATGGAGCACCGGTGGAATGAGATGGCGGGGGAAACCAGAGGTCCCGGAGAAAACCCGCCCCAACGCCGTATTGTCCACCACAAATCTCACTTTGCGGTCGCCTGGGATCGAACCCGGGCCGCCTTGGTGAGAGCCAAGCGGTCTAACCACTGAGCCACGGCGTGGCCGACATGCTGTTCAGTGGGAAGGTCAGCCACATAAACGCTATAGAGCGTCGGGGATAACACAGAAGCTACGTTCGTACCGATACATATATGTAGTTCAGAAAATTTTGTGGCTGATGCCTCGACCAGAGTATTCGAAGAACAAGGGAGCATAAGTCCAACAATGAGAATGTTTTAACAATCTGTGAATTTACGAAATTTGTTCGAGGGTTTGTCCACACATGAAATGAAAGTTCTGGATCTACAGGGCCTTATCGATCCCAGGAGGGCGCTTGGTTTTTGCCCTGGCTTTCCTCCCGGATACCTTCGGAGAGGCGAGTCAGGAGTGGTGGCTCGGCTTTCATGCCACGCGGACGGTGAGTAATTCTGGTTTTGATCTTAATCTTTGAGATTTAGTACTTGTGAGTATGGCTTTTCTGACCGTCCACCTGCCTGGGTTGTGCTTTTGTTAAATATCAGAGGAGTCATTCTCGGAGGGATGACCTTATATTCGGAATAATTTGAGTTCTCAAATAGACTGGAACACCGCCCAATTTTTTGGTGTGGCTGAAGTTGTATAGGTATTGCCATGTTAAATAAGGTGATTGTTAATCTGTGATGCATGAAGGGCGAGCGCTGTAACTTTTTCTTTTTGCAATTAAAAATATTTAGCCAGACGTTCTGTATAGTTGACGAAGGAAGTGGAGGGCAAACCTTTGTCACAATTGTTCCTTATTACTTAAATCTTCCTCCCTTTTCATAATTGTATCTAAGCCCCAGTGTACAGTTCAGACCGGCATATTAAGCCACCTTCTTTATTTTCTATGAATATAATGTAATTTCATTTCAGAGAACTCCAGAAGCAGAAGCTTGGGAAAAGGCTTTCACTGACACTGTGAGGCAATTAAGGAAGGAACTACCAGAAGATGCAGTAATGTATATTTATACAGAAAGAGGGTGAGTTTGTATTGTTTAATATTTATGGCAATTTTGCTTTCAAATATTTTAGATAACAGTTAACAGATATGAACAACTGGGAGAGTTAATGCGAGAGCTGATCAAAAAAGACAGACTGATTCTTTTTCACAGATGTTTATTACTGCAATTCAATGCTTACATGATCTTTTTCAAAGTAGTCCCCTCTTACTTCAATGCACTTTTCATGGTGTCTCTGTCAGTCCTTGAACACGTGCTGCAGACCAGCACGTCGTCCTTGAGAATCGCCTCACTTTACTTAAGCACTGCTTCAGAGTTCTCAAATCGAATACCTCTAAGCTTTGCTTTTAGTGATGGGAATAAAAAAAAGTCACAGGATACAAGATCTGGGCTATAAGGGGGATGTGGTACAGAGGTAATGTTGAGTTGAGCAAGAAACTGCAAGACTTGATTTGCGACGTGAGGCTATGCATTGTCATAATGAAGTCGCCACCCAGTCCGATAAAGCTCTGGTCGTTTCTTTGCAATGTGCTTCCTCAGTGTAGCCAATACTGACGTGTAGTATGCTGCAGTAACAGTAGTGTGAGGCAGAACTGCATGCTCGTAAATCATTCCATTACAGTAAAAAAATGTGATCACCATCTCTTTCCCTGCAGATAGAAAAACATTTGCCTTTTTTGGTGTTGGAGAACCTGACGATTTCCACACTGTTCTGGCTTGTTTTCCTTCAGGATCATAATGATGCAGCCATGACTCATCACCGGCGATAATCCATTTAAAACATGCACCCCCTCCATCAGCAAAGAGACGCAGCACCTCGCGGCTTGTCTCCATTCACACAGCCTTTTGTTCGGGAGTCAACGAGCACAAACTCGGGTCATGTGGAAATGGTCGTGCATAATTGTAAACACACTGCCACATGAAATTTTCAACACTTCACTGAGGTTACGTAATGTTATATGCCGATCCTCTCGGATAATCACAGCAGCTGTGCTGATGTTGACTTCAGTCACAGCAGAAGCCGAAACACCAGGCCCATCTTGCTTGACACTGACAAGTCGGCCTTCTTTGAGGTCCTTGAACCACCTAAACACTGCTGCACGAGGTAGTGCATCTTCACTGTACCCTTGCTTCAGCTTTTCATAAGTTTCGCTGGCTGTATGGTTTAAACGAAAACAGAACTTGATTGCGCTGTACTGCTCCTCTCACGTCACCTCCACTGTCTGGTATGCAAAATGCACATAGGGTCTACAGAACATAGCATTACTACCAACATACCAATACGAGAGTGCTGTCGCCTACCGACATTATACATAAAAATCTGCTCTTTTCAAATATTTATGTTACAGATACGAAACTATAAGGAAGCTACAGGAAAAAATCAGTCTCAGTCTTTGTTGATGAACCCCCGTACATTTATTGCATTTTTGGGAACATAATTCTCATACATTTATAGTGAAATTCGTCTTCAGTGAAACAAAACTTTGAGTGAGAAATTGCATTAAGCTCCCAGTTTTTTTACAGCAGGTATTAGTAACACTTTAAAATGATTCCTAGAAGTTATGTATATAGTTTGACTAGGAATGATAATGGCGGGTTACAGTAAATGTACTTTGTACTTTTCAAAGTATTGACAATTTTAGCATTTTACTTTCATAGAGAAACTATAAATATACATTTAAGCAATTGTCTGCTGAGTATGATCCTCCACATTGCTTCTATCTCACATTCATTAATGTACAGTATATCATTGTTCCAATATTCTTTATTCTTCGTTCTTGTTCCTTATGTACTTGAAGAAAAGTTACAAATACTAAGGGTAAACAATTTGGCAATATTTTAAAAATATGCACCAAATATATGTTCACCATTATACAGGATGTTCCACCTAACTTTTGGACCTCAAATATCTCCGAAATGAAACAAAATATGAAAATTCCAGTTGGCCAGGAATGTACATATGTCAGGAGCTCACACAATGTGAAGGTATGCACAATCCATAAAGATAAAGAAATAACACTTTCAAAAACAAGTTGTATTTTTCAAAATTGAACATGTATGTTTATTCTAGCAAAAGAAAACTAGAGCTACAGTTAGTGATAACACACTTAGTTTCACGTTTCTAAACCTCATACGTTCTGTAATATGCATCATTTCTGCAACAAACTCTACCCCTCCTCATGGAGTATGTGGGATTGGAAATGCGTCTATCAATATGTTTCAAGCATGATGGACATCCTGCACATTCTGCACAAGTCTCCAGAGAACTTGTGGATACTATGTTTTCGAATAGCTGGATAAGTCTGTGATATCTTATGCGATGACCAGCTCGGTCCCCAGACTTGACACCATTAGACTCCTTTCTCTGTGGCAAAGTCAAAGGTAGAATGTATCAAGAACCACTAACGACAGTAGAGGATGTGCATTACTGCGGCGTGTGTGGCAATATCTGTAGAAACATTGCAGTCCATGTAACACTCTCTTGTTACCAGATTCCAAAAGTGTATTGATGTAAATGGAGGGCACTTCGAACATCTGTTGAAGTGACACGGTTTCATCGGACAAGAGACTAATGATGATTTGTGGTTGCATTTTCCATGCCGGATGTAATGCACAACAATGAAGTTTCTGAGGGTTATAGGCCGCTAGCAAATGTGTTTAGAAAAGTGGAACCAACATTCTATTTATCTCCCAATTGTGCCTGACCTTGAACTCCCTCAACCAAATGCTTCTCTAGTTAAAATTATCGCAGCGTATAAGCAGCCACGCCGCAGACTAAATCCCATATTTATTCATCATTTATTCAACGATAATCAATCCACTATACTTAGGTGACCTCAATAGTAAACATAAAGCATGGGGCTGTTGACAAACCACTCCCAATGGACATTGTCTACTGTACGCTACGCTAGATTCTGCCCTTCAAATGGTTTCTCCAAATGACCCAACATTTTATTCCTACAATCCTGCTGTGCAACTGGATATTTTGGACATAGATCTTCTTAAACAATTTACACTTCCAGGTTACATGCAACCTCTTCCAGAGCTCGATTCTGATCACTGGCCAGTGTTTATTAAATTATGCTTTGATCCCATATTAGCGCAGCCACCAGAGCGCCCTATCACTGGCCCTGTTAATTGGGATGCCTTCCAGCGGCATATGGACACTCTTTTGCACCTACCTTGAACCATTGCTACTCCTACAGATATTGATTCAGCTGTAGCGCATCTTCGAGACGTGATTCACACCTCTGTATAATGTGGCATTCAAAACCGTTCTTATTGTCATGGAACCAGATCACCACAGTTACCAGATCATCTTCTTCAAACTATTGGAGCTAAACACCAAATGCATCGTCTTTGGCAATGCCAGAGGAAGCCTTGGCAGCAACAACATCTCAACCAACTCATTCGACAGGTTAAGCATGCCTTGGATGAGCACCATTACAGTAGCTACCAACACTTCGTCTCTATCTTACTGACAGCTTGCTGTGGAAAGTGATGAAACGGATACTCCAGGAGCTGATTTAAATGCCGCCGCTTCGAGACATCCACACCACCTTAGAAAAGTGTGAAGCTTTAGCTGCCTTCTTTGACTCTACGTTCACACCCAATCTGTATCTGATCCTGCCTTCACTGCACATGTTCAGGAGAGCCTGAGTACATCCCGGCCTACAGCTCCGTTGCCCATTAGAGGGTTTTCATGCAGCAAAGTATGCTCTATTATTCAATTTCTATCCGCTAAGAAGGCCACTGGAAACGATCTTGTTCCACCAGTTTTACCCTGCCAGTTATGCAAGTAATGTTGCAGAAGCCAAAATCTTGAGTTGAAATGGAACATTGTCAAGGTTAAATATTCTAGATTTACAGAAATCGAAGGATCTGGGAAAGATCCAGTGTGTAACAATGAGCCTTGCACTTCCAGCTTCGTGATGTCAGGAGTAGCTGTCCCTGAATGTTTCAGGTTTTTGCACAACTCGGTTCCCAATAACAATGGTTGACTTACACTTAATCTCTTATAATGGACATTTGCTACCACTGTAACACTACCTATCCATGATTTATTATGCAGATTAAACAATGGTAACCCTCTGAATTTTTCAGTGTATTTATTTTGGCATGGCTCCCAAGAAATATATAGTCACTGCTGGATATAAATGTGTGATGTTTTAATGTATTGTATGCTAAAACACAGGGAGACCTATTGGTGCTGACTATTATTCTTTCTTTGTTACAGATTTGATGATGAGTTAGAGGCAATATTATCTCTCAATAAGTCCAGTCTCATCATGGGCATCATAATGATTTGCATCTTTGTAGCAACCATGGTGCATAAGGTATGTAAAGTAATGTGAACAGTTTTGGAGTATGTATAATAATTATTCTTTCATGCTCACCTTATATTGATTAAGGTTAGAATGTTGAATCCTAGCAGCTTGAGATTGTATTTGATGTACTGACAGTAGCTTTGAGGCCTCCCTCTACCGGCAGGTAAATATACTATTTGAGAGATGGGTCTGCCCCCGTAGTATAATGGTGCGTAATTTCGCCTGGTGCGTAGCTACAAAAACTCCACCCTACAATGCAATGTACTGCAAAGCCAATTATGGAGTCACTAAAGAACACAATGAAGCCTATACGAAATGATAAGTCAATGGACACTTATTTCACAATGAATATCTGTTTTTCTGTTATAGTATACATATATGCATATTGTAAACCTGTCACATGAAATAGAATTACTTCAATTTGATTTCAATTGTTTTCTATCACCCACAGTTTCCTCAATGTAAGAGGGCTGTTCAATAAAGAATGATCACAATTTTCTTATTTGACAACGTACCTTTACTCATCCTCATAATTTTGATGGTCCTTCTCAAAATAGTCTCCCCTGAATGCGATGCACTTGTCCCAGCGTTTCTGCCAGTCTTCAAAGACATGCTGGAAACCATTTTTTGAGAGATCCTTCAAAATCGCCTCTGCAGGCTTCACCACTGCTTCTGATGATGGATAATGCCTCCCACGAAGGCGTTTCTTCAAGTTAGGGAATAGAAAAGTCACATGGGGCTAAATCCGGACTATAGGGAGGGTGAGGGATGCACTTTACGTTGATTTTTGCAAGATATTCAGCAACAACATTGGCAATATGCGGCCGCGCATTATCATGGTGCAGCATCCAGCATGCTTCATGAAAATGTGGTCTTTTGCACCTGATATGAACTTGCAATGTTTTCAGGACATCCCTGTAGTATTGTCCAGTTACTGATGTGTGTGCAGATACAACATGCTGATAAACCATACCATGAATATCAAAGAATGAGATGATCATAACTTTCCCAGCAGAAGCAACCACTTTTGCATTTTCGGGGTTGGTGATGAAGGAGATTTCCACACTGAGCTTTGCTGTTTGCTCTCAGGATCAAAATGATGTAGCCAAGTTTCATCAGCAGTGATTACGTTTGAAAGAAACTCCAGATGTTCCTCTAACATCAGCTTTAACTGCATGCAGATGTGTATGCGAATGTCCTTTTTTTCGGGAACCAACAGTCTTGGAACCCGTCACGCACAAACACGTCTCATGTGTAATGTTTCTGTCACCAATGTGTGGGTGGCAACCAATGAAATGTTCAGTACTTCAGAAAGTGATCTTAAGGTAATTCGTCGATCCTCTCTCACAATGGCAGCAGCAGTGTTGATGTTTTCTTCCGTAAGAGAAGTAACTGGAGCACCGGGTCCACCTTCCTTTGAAATTGATTGTCTCCCCTCTTTAAACATTTTAAACCACCTTCAATCTGTGCTGTAGGGAAGAACAAACTCTCCATCGGCCTCCCGTAACATTGTATAGGCTTCAACTGAAGATTTGCTGAGACGAAAGCAGAGTTTCAAAGCCGCATATTGTCCCTCGCGTGTTACCTCCATTGCAGCGATAGGCGATACTGAACATGTCTGAAATTACCTGGTTCTTACAGGCGGGAACCAGGAGTACCAACAATGAAACTACTACGGCGTGTTTGTTTAAATGTGATGGAAAGGCACGGCATATGGCCTATGGCGCGAAAGCATTAGCCAATTAGGGTGAGGGGGAAGGTAGTTGCATGCGGAGTGATACATGTCTGCAGGGCAAAGTTATATGAAACAGAGATTAAATGGATTAGTGTGATACTAAACTTGAAAGAAGGCTGAAGCTGATTTATACATGTGCAGTAGTTGATATATGTACTACCAATGGTTCCAAAGTTATAAAATCATCCTCAGTCTCCTCTCAGAATTGGTAACAGACTGATTCATTTAGTTTATCTTTACCCAGCTGTCATGTCAAGTTAACTGGAGTGTAATGTTAGATTATCTGCTTTAGTTTTATAAAACTCTTTTTTGTTGATTATGTTGCTACCTTTTAAAAGACAGAAGTATGATTTAATGCTTAAGTAGTGTTGGCTTCTGTGCTTATTCTGTGGAGCAAAAATTTAAATTGATTTCAGATTTGGTTGGTCATCTCAGGAGCCTTGTCTATTGTTCTGGCTATTGGTGCATCGTGTGGAGTTTCATTCATGATGGGATACATTTGGGGTCCACTCCACCCCATTCTGCCATTTCTCTTGATGGGCATGGGCGTTGATAACATCTTCATTTTAAATGAAGTAAGTGAAAGATAATAAGTACTTAGTACGTATTTAATATGGATATATTTACTTTATTTACAACATTCTGTAATACCGCTTGTGACTTAAATAAACTCATTGTATTACTTAAAATATTCCAAATATCAGAAAAAATAATTAATTAGTTATGATGTGAACTCTTAGTGTACATGTGTACGTCACTTAAGTGCTAAACTTGATTGATAAAATTATTGGTTGTCAGTTACATTTTGACTTTTGAGGGACTAGTTTTGGTAGCTGTTGCTTCTATTTTCTACCTCGAAGATCTGATTACACTAGTTAACAAGGTTTCTGTCACATGGGTGAAATTTGGCATTTTAGGACAAGTTTTATGAGCAGTTAACAAATATGTGCCTAAAAATGCTCCTGTACCTACCATTTTCTTGTAAATCATTGAAATATATTTAAAAATAGTAAAAATTATAAAAAATACAAGTAAGAAAACTATCGACTTATAAATGCCTCAGATGTTCCCTAAACCAGATTTCACAAATGTTTCTGAAGTATAGGGTTCATACTTAAGAACAGCAACTTAGTTTGTGGCATATTTGTCTTGCCAAGGGGAGAGGGATGATGCCAGACCAGCAGAAAATTACAGAGTCCCGTCATGATTTAGGTGATACATGCGGTTCAAACTTTGTCACACTTGTGAAAAGTGCTTTAAGTGGCTAAGAAATCTGGTTGTATAAAAAGTTAAATTAAATTGGCATAAATTCGCTGAACAATGTCTGTTATGTGCACGGGCAGTTTACTACTTATAAAATGTTAGCGTGAATCTTTGACAGAAACTTTGAAACGAGCATATTTCAGTTATTAATTTTTAGATGAGTCGTATTTATTACACATCTGCTTCACTTTCGTACCTATTTTGAGGACATGTTTCGCAAATCATCGTTTGCATCTTCTGCTCTAATGCGACTAAAGCTTGATCCAGTGGTGTGGTGGGTGTGGGTAATTCTGGAGTTGCTGCTGCCATCTGTTGATTTAGTGATGAACTTAAATGTGGGATTCTCTTCTGGCGGGATTTCAAAGTTCATTAGTTGGTTTTTATGCTTTTCTATGTATATTCTCTCCCATATGACGAGTTCACTAAGTTTTTGTACGTATTTTAGTAATTCTGTGCTATCTTCAATTTCATGATTTTCAGACCAGAAATGAGCTGCTATTGCGGACTTATCAATAATTTTGTATCTTAAGTGCCTGAAGTGTTCTTTCTTTCTAGTGCCTACGATGATTTGCGAAACATGTCCTCAAAATAGGTAAGAAAGTGAAGCAGATGTGTAATAAATATGACTCATCTAAAAATTAATAATTATTTCGCTTCACTGTGGTGTTCCAATACAGTTAAATCTCGATATATTTCAGTTACTTCGGCTGTCATACTGGAGATGAACACAAAGAAGGAGCTCCTCACCTATGCTGCATAACGTGTTATTCCTATCTTGTTAAGTGGATGAATGGTGACAAAACTCACACTAAGCCTTTTGCAGTGCCAATGATCTGGCGCAAACCAACTAGCCATGCGGAAGACTGTCATTTCTGCCTAAGAAAAATTTAGTGTCCTGATGTTCCATCCGCTATAACACCTGTTCCACAAAGTTTTGGAAACCAGGGGCCGGGGACACAACAAGGAACTTCTGGTGAAGTAGAAGGGCTATCCTTCAAAGTTTAACTCCTGGGTTCAGGCTTCGACGATCGGTTCAATATGATCAAAACAGAGCCCTTCTCTCTCACGCTCTTGAGCAACGCTTCCATGGATCACTACCGACAACGCAACCTCCAAATTTTCCAACATATTGTCGAGCAAATAGTGCTGCAAGAGGAGTGGGAGGTGGCCCTCCAAAAGGTGGGGTATCTGGTAAAATTTTACAACGTGGCTGCCGGCGACATGCAGCTCATCCCACCAAATACATGATGACACGTATGCTCACGCATTCCAAATTTAGTATGCATACACCGCCGGGCATCGTGCATGATCCAAATAACCTGGTGACCTGGGTAAACGAAGTCATCCAGCAAAATTTGCACGTAGATAGCTTCTTTACATACAGCGTGTGCAAGAAAACAGTCGGGAACAACGAGGCCACCACGCTTCGCTGCAGTGGAGAATGTGGTGTGCTGCCAAGACCATGGTTCCAGGCAAGGTGATGAATGACCTGCAGGCTAAACCGAAACACAGCAGCCCGAAAATGCCAACCACCGAGAGGTGCAGAAAATCCACTCCACAGCCAAAGCCACAGGTCACCCAAGCCGGCAACCGGTGTACCTTCCATTGCTCCTGATGCCCAACACCCTCAACAACCAGAACCAACTCCACAGGCTTCCCTGTAGCCCGATTCAGCGGAAACCAACCAATCGCCACTTCATCTCATACACAGCATTGTGCTGTCCCCCGCCATGGTCAAGATGCTGGGTTTTGTACCCTACATCAATTTACACCAGTTTACATTTACAGTATTTTCATAAATTTGCATTTACAGAAAGAACCAAATCACTTCTTGGACCTCTATATGGGGTTCCCTTATGCGATGTTCATCTATTGCAATCTCATTGCACCAAAAGTGTTGGGCGACACATTCACCGAAGTGATTGAGAGCGTGGTGGTGGAATACAAGAAAAGCAACAACAAAAAATAAAAAGCTCTTCTTCCCTCAGAACTGGGTGCCACTCATTCAATATGACTTTAACACTGTCAACATAGACTTAAGAAACGGTTATGGCGATCTCCTACCATTTGCTGACGGCTTTTCCTCCACTATAATTCTCACGTTAAGAGATAATTCGTCATTGTCATTGTCTTCATATTCTGAGTACTGCAAATTTATGATGATAGGTTCCAAAATCTCGTTACATGCTATTTCTTTCCAAAAGTCATCTTCTTGTAGTTTATCTGATGTCTCATGCAGTTTTCCCAGTCTTGTTGTGTTCCTTGTCAATTTCTTCGTGAATAAGTCGTTCAACGTCAGTCAGTTTAAAAATATTATTTCTGTTTGCAGCATAATTTGAGCCCACATTAACTCTATTGGATTGTTCTGGCAGTAGTAAGGGGGAAGGTGGATCGCGTCTCATTGATCCAGCTGATACACTTTTTCATATAAGAGTAACTGAATAATGCTGCTTTGAACTCTCTAGAGTAAATAGATATTATGAACCATTTATAAACAAAGATATAATGTGAGAAGTGTATCGTTTCCTCTCATCGAATTTAACAAACACCTTGGCTTATTCAAAGTACATATTTCTTTTATCACATCATGTCAAATGTTTACATTTCAGTTTTGCCACCAATAATGATATTCATTACAGTACTTACGTCACAATGAATTGTTATAATATAATGATATCTACTTTTAAAATAATATAGCCCGCCTCGGTAGCGTGGTGGTAGCATGTCTGCCTCACGTTCAAGAGGTCCCGAGTTCGAATCTCGGTAAGGGTGAGTTATCTGGATAAGGTTTTTCCGGGGTTTTCCCTTATCCTTCAAGACGAATGTCGGGTAACTCTAAGCTCCATGGACCCTGGACTCATTTGAGCATCATTTCACCCAATGCATTCACCGTCCGATATGACTTAACGTTGGAGGACGTAAATTACAAAAAAAAAAAAAATAATAATATAGCAAACTACAAATAAATATTACAAAACAGTGAAGAAATGGAAGCCTTTATATCAAGGACTGAAGAAAAATGTATACTGTAAGCATTGAAAATTTGTCGTAAACAAGATACATAATTAACAATAATTATGATTGATGTTTTATGAACACAAAACATGCCTGCTCTTTTAGGGAGTAGCATCGCTTAGTGCTGTGAAGAGACATTCGGTTCCAGAGAAGATAGAACTGACAATGAAGCATGCGGGGCCATCTGTGACAATCACATCTGCCACCAATATCCTAGCATTTTCTATTGGTGTCTCATCTGTAAGTACATTCTAGTTTGTCATAATTAAGTATTATGTTTCAGTGTTTAAAACTTTCTGTCAACGTTTCATATATAAGAGGGCTGTTCAATAAAGAATGATCATAATTTCTTTTATGGTCATAATTTTTCGCACTAAAATTCAATCTTATTATATTCTGTTAGCCTAATGTGAAACAAACATGTCATAGTAGTTTCGTTGTTGGTACTCCTGTTTCCCGTCTGTGAGAACCAGGCAAGTTCAGACATGTTCAGTATCGCCTACCGCTACAATGGAAGTAACACGCGAGGAACAATATGCAGCTTTGAAATTCTGCTTTCATCTCAACAAATCTTCAGTTGAGGCCTATACAATGTTACAAGAGGCCTATGGAGAGTCTGTTCTTCCCTACAGCACAGCTCAAAGGTGGTTTAAAATGTTTTAAAGGAAGGTGAGGCCGGTGCTCCAGTTATTGCTCTTATGGAAGAAATCATCAACACTGCTGCTGCCATTGTGAGAGGGGATCGACAAATTACCTTAAGATCACTTTCTGAAATACTGAACATTTCATTGGCTGCCACCCAAACGTTGGTGACAGAAACATTACACATGAGACGTGTTTGTGTGCGATGGGTTCCAAGTTGATTCTTGAACAAAAGGACATTCGCATGCAGGTCTGCATGCAGTTAAAGTTGATGTTAGAAGAAGATCCGGAGTTTCTTTCAAACATAATCACTGCTGATGAAACTTGGCTACATCATTTTGATCCTGAGAGCAAACAGCAAAGCTCAATGTGGAAATCTCCTTCATCACCAACCCCCAAAAAAGCAAAAATGGTTGCTTCTGCTGGGAAAGTTATGGTCATCTCATTCTTTGATATTCATGGAATGGTTTATCAGCATGTTGTACCTGCACACACATCAGTAACTGGACAATACTACAGGGATGTCCTTAAAACATTGCAAGTCCACATCAGGCGCAAAAGACCACATTTTCATGAAGCAGGCTGGATGCTGCAACACGATAATGCGCAGCCACATATTGTCAATGTTGTTGCTGGATATCTTGCAAAAATCAACGTGAAGTGTATTCCTCACCCTCCCTATAGTCCGGATTTAGCCCCATGTGACTTTATTCTATTCCTTAACTTGAAGAAACGCCTTCGTGGGAGGCATTATCCATCATCAGAAGTAGTGGTGAAGGCTACAGAGGCGATTTTGAAAGATCTCTCAAGAAATGATTTCCAGCATGTCTTTGAAAATTGGCAGAAACGCTGGGGCAAGTGCATTGCATTCTTGTAAGACTATTTTGAGAAGGACCATCAAAATTATGAGTATGAGCAAAGGTACTTTGTCAAAACCAAGTTGTGATCAGTCTTTATTGAACAGCCCTTGTATGAAAGAGATTATTCTGTTTTATTTAGAAACAATATAAAGTACAAAAAACATAAGATAAAACAACATAGTAGGAGATGTATTAAATAAAGAACCAATATAGTGTGGATATGTACTTAGACAGGAAGAAGAAAACATGTGGTGAAAGGCATTCTAAATAGATAGAGGGTAAATAGCTATAGTCAACCAAACAGAAATGACTGGAAAAATAAGGAATTTATATGTATGCACATATTGGAAGTTAATTTATTCAATAATTAACTAATTTCAAAGAATGGGGATTTTAAAATGAATATTGAACAGATCTCCTGGTATTTGTGGGCTTCACAGAGGAACAGTCTTAATTTTAGGAATATATTAAGGAAAACAGGATTTATTTTGATAAGAAATCTAAAGTAAATCATTATGTTTTAAACAAAGCAATACCAGGGTGGTCTGAAAAGTTTCCGACCTCAACATGAAGATGGCAGCACTGGCAAATAAAAGCTAGTGAATTTCGCTATTCATCTGTTCACAGTTACTCACCAAAGTTTCAGCCATTTTGGACGCTCAGTTGTTATATAACAGTCATTGGAGTGAGTTGATATGAGTGTTTTTATGAAAATGGACAAAATCGAGTATCGAGCTGTCATTAAATATTTGTTTTTGAAAGGCAATACGCCTACGCAAATCAAAGATCAGATGGATTCTGCACCATCATTTACGACAGTGAAATTTTGGGCAGCTGAATTTAAACGTGGCCATAAGAGCTTGGGAGACGATGATCGTTCGGGACATCCAAAAACTGCAACTACCAATGACATTGCCAAAGTTCACCAAATGGTGCTAGACGACCGCCGAATTAAAGTGAGAGAGATAGCAGAGGCTATGAGCATGTCAAAAGAATGTGTTTGTCACATATTAAATCAACATTTAGACACGAGAAAGCTGTCCGCGCTTTGGGTGCCGCATTTGCTTACGTTAGACCAGAAACGTGTTCGAATGAACATTTCCAATGCTCTGTTGGTGCAGTTTAGGCGTAATAAATCCGAATTTTGGCGCCGATTAATTACTGTAGATGAAACTTGGATACACTATACGTCCGAAACAAAAATACAGTCCAAACAGTGGACTGCAAAGGGGCAACCGGCTCCAAAAAAGCAAAAACGGTTTTTTGTTTTGGCTGGGAAAGTGATGGAGACTGTTTTTTGGGATAGTCATGGAGTCATTTTAATCGATTATATTCAAAAAAGAAAAACCATTTCAGGAGCATACTACACATCATTACTTGACAAGCTGAAGGCAGAACTTGCGGAAAAACGACCAGATTTTCAGAAAAGGAAATTACTGTTTCACCAAGACAATGCACCGACTCACACCTCAGTGGTTGCAATGGCGAAAATCCACGAATTACGGTTTGAACTGCTTGACCATCCACCTTACTCACCAGATCTAGCCCCAAGCGACTTCTTTTTGTTCCCTCATCTGAAAATTGTGCTCAGGGGACAGAGATTTTCATCAAATGAAGAGACAATCACCTTCGTGAACAATTATTTTGCAGAGATAAACACTGAGTACTATTTGGATGGGTTACAGAGATGAGAACATGGCCTGGGAGAAGTGTGTAGAGTTACAGGGAGACTATGTTGAAAAATGAGAAAAATAAAAATTCTGAAAAAATGTCGGAAACTTTTCAGAGCACCTATGTGAGTTGATTACATCCAATAGAAGGCTTGCATAGGTCTAATTTGCCATAATTTGAGTAGAGTAGCTTCAGCAATTGTGTTAATGGTTGCTTTATTGATCCACATTTAACTTTTTATGGACAAAGCATGGTCTTATGTATGACAATGAAGTGTAATAAGACAGATTTTCTTAAAGGGCATGACAAATATGTGACAGTTCAAGGACATCATTGCAAACATCTCCTAGATGAAGGTGTGGTTTGAGGTTATTGCATGACAGATCTATCACATTAAATTTAATGGACTGTGAATGCATGAATATGACTAGCAGTCTATGAGGGGTATCATAAAGTTTTAATTATCATCCTTTAATAAACGTGATAGAGAGTTTGTGTTGATATGTGCTTGTTAATTCTCCTCTATGTGGTCACCATCCAGATTTACACATTTTTCCCAGCGTTTCTTGACCTTACTAATACCTTGATTTAGAAGTCAGCATCTTTGGACTTAATCAGTCTGTCCACTTCATTAATGATGTCATCTGTGTTGTCAAATCAGTGGCCACGCAACAGATTCTTCATATCTGGGGACAAAAAGAGTCACTTGGTCCGAGATCAGGCAAGTAAGCGGATGCTGCAAGATCTCAAAGCCATATTCTCTGGTTTTATCAATTGCAGCATGAGATAGATAAAGATAATTTGTAAGGATAACTCCACAACAATGCCAGAAAACTGAAGCTCAGCTTGATATAGGCAATAGTTAAGTCCAGTGTGTAAAAAGTGTAAATATTTTAGGTTTAATCCTTGATGACAAGTTAACTTGGTACAACCACATCGAAAAACTAGAAAGTAAATTAAGCTCAGGACTTTTTGTGTTGCGATATTTAGCCAATTTTCTCTCAGTAGATACTAGTAAGTTAGTATAATTTTGCATTAATATATTCACACATTTCTTATGACATCGAGCTGTGGGGGACACACTTCCAAATTAAACTTCAACAGAAATATAGAATAAAAAGAAGTATTTCAGAAAGTGGAGTGCCATTGTTACTAAAATTAGGCAAGTGAGTCAACCTTTGTATATACTTTTCTCCACTTACAAGTTTTTTATGAAGACTAGTTTCTGGGGACTTCTCCCCTATCGTCAGCTCTGTGGTAGACTGATGATGCATCCGGTGTCTGCATCTGGCTTGGTGTCGTGCTGCCATCTAACGTCCTGGTAAGTTTGATGACGTCATCTACGGCGGGAATTTCAAAATTCATCAAGAGGTCCTGTTTCTTCGTAATAAATATGTTTTCCCAAATCTGTAGTTCCAGAGGTTTCTTTGCCTGTTTGATCAGTTCTATTTCTTGTTTTATGTTGTGATTCTCAGACCAAAAGTGATGTGATACGGGCCGACTTGTCCATTTGTTTTGGAATTTAATATTTCTGAAGTGTTCTTTCATTCTTGTTCCCAGATTCCTTTTGGTCTTACCAATGTATATCTTGTCACAATCCTGGCAACTCATTTGGTAAATGCCTGATAATTGAGTTTTCGGTGTGCTATTTTTTAGAGGGTGGTTTAGTAAGTTGCGGATGTTGTGTTTGTTTTGAGGGGCTAATTTTATGTTGAAGCTCTTAAATATCTTTTCAAATTTTTTGAAGTATTTTGGATGAAATGTAAATTTTCCATATCTGGTGTTTGGGTTTTCTAGTTTTTTTAACGTAGTAATGTCCTTTAAGTATTTGTTTCTTTTGTGTCTATAGATCAGTTTTTTGATGAAATGTGTGTTATAGTTGTTCAGTTCGGCAAGCTGGTGTATGTGAGCGTACTCCTGTTCATATTCTGTTTTTGTTAGCGGAATGTTGATTAATCTGTGAACTAAACTATGGAATACTGCATATTGATGTTGTACTGGGTTGAATGGGTTGCATTTAATGTAATTGTCCACATGTGTTGCTTTTTCGGTATATTCCCAAAATTGTAATCCCTGTGGGTGTTCTAATGATTTTCAAATCTAGAAAAGGTAGCCATTCATCCTGCTCTACTTCAATGGTGAAAACTATGGATTTTTCTTGTAGGTTTAGCAACTTTATAGCATCCTCGGTTAGTCTTCTAGGGACTATTGCAAACACACATCGTTCGACATATCTATGCCAACATTTGAAAATATGTGGAAAGGCTTTAGTAATGTGTGTTTCCAAATTACTCATGAACAGATTAGCTAGGTAATGGTGAAAGAGGGTTACCCATTGGCCAAGCCTGCTGTTTGTTGGAAGATCTTGCTGGAGAACGTGAAGCTGTTTTGTTCAATACATAGGGTGGTTAATTTGATGTGTTCCTCTATTTTATCATCTGCAACGTTGCTTTTGGATAACCAGCCTTTCATCAATTTTGGAATTTTTTCTATACTGGTATGCTCGTGAATAGAGATCTGATATCAAAGGACACCATCACCTCTTCAGTTTTTATAATTGTGTTTTCAATTTTCTTTACTAAATCAAATGAATTGTTTATGCTTAGAGATTCAAACTTTTCAAACTTGTCAAATTCTTCCAACAACACCATTTTGCCAGTTTGTAAGTCGGAGGGCATCTATATTTGTTAATAATGGGTCTAAGTGGAGAAAAAGTATATACAAGAGTTGACTCACTTGCCTAATTTTAGTTCAACAGAAATTTTCTCCTACAGAAAAGAGCTATCAGATACCTGACAAAAATAACACGTACGAGTTCATGCAGGCCGTATTTTAAAAAATCAAACATACTTACTCTTCCCTGCATATTTATTTTGCGAACAATTCTTTTTGCACATAACAGGAATATAATCTCCACAAATTCCGATGTCCACACATATGAAACAAGAGGAAAGAATAAACTATATAGTTAAAGGTCACAGGCTAAAACGTCTTGAACATAAGCCCCAATACTTTTGGTCCAAAACTACTTAATAAGTTTCCGGAAAGCCTAAACTATACTGTGTCAGCTGCTAAGTTTAAATATTTAAACTGACTAAATTCTTGTTAAGCAGAAGTATAGATGAATATTTTGATGACAACTTCGATGATTTTTAATAATTATGTTTTGTATAT